>JAQGCS010000140.1:0-33674 GCA_034702105.1 Fuscozetes fuscipes
ACCAATAAAGCACTCAAATTGAAAGTTTTAATTTGTTTCAAATGAGATATTCGGATAAAAATAAGGTACTCTGGGTATGAAATATTTTCTTATAATTCGTTTAATATTTTTATTCTAACTAATACATTTTCGCTTACGAAATTCAATTGTATCTTTCTCATATAGGGGTTGACTGTGACTGTGACTATAGTGATCATATGATCTGATTTCACATTTGTTTTGCTTTTAAAACCCTTTCAATACAAGTGTCAAATCATTCAATTTGTGGGCAAATCAGATGACATTTGTCTTTAAATATCAATTCATTACAATTAAAATGATGTTATTATTGAAAACTTTTAATTGTTTTAAAGTGATATAAACACTATTAACAAAATGATTGTAAATGAACTAAAAATTTTAATAATTTAAATGTGATATTATTTTAATAATCAAATTCAACAAAAAAAATGAATTTCTTAAATCAATTAAGACCTGGTTAACTTAATACAGTATTAAAGTTTGTTACCATAACATTTATTTTGTGAAGAGTTGTTTCTATCATTTGATTCCCAGATGAGACAAAAATCAGTTTTTGGCAAATTGTAAGAAAAGCCGTCTTTACAGTCATTACAGTCGTCTCTATAATTGTCGTCACTTTTATTTGAGTTTTATTTTATTTGTGATATAATTTAATTTGATTTTTATTGAATCAATAAATTAAAACTTAGATTAATGCAAATAAAAATGTTATTCGACTCAAAGTGTGAATGAATGAAATAACCTTAACTCAAATGATTGTTCAAATCAAAGATCAAAAATAAGAAGAAAGTGCTAAACAATAGGACTAATTATCATAACTGCTGTGTCATAACTATCAGACAATTGTCATTTGATTTGCCACTAAATAGTTTCAACATATTTACCAATAAATATGTCTACAAATAACTCAATTCTTGAATCTCACCAAACAATTTAAAAAGCATCCATTTAATCTCATTTTTTAAATTCTCAGATTTTTTGTAATAAATATTTTTCGTAAAATTAAACCTAATTTTTAAAAAATATATAAAAAGTTGTTTTAGTTTTTTTATTTCTTGAATTTTTGATTTTCAAACCTAAGTATCAAATATTGAAATCAAATCGGAATTTAATTTCCAAACCAATCAATTGAATGCAAATAAATGTATTTGTTTTGATGATCTGATATTCAAATTCAAATATATTGACGGAATTTATTCGTGATTAAACAATGTCATTTTTGCGAGCATTAGAGAGGGGAACCTCTCCTATAGATTGGTGTGAAACCAATTATAGGTACTCTCCATTGATCGCAGAATTCATTAATACGGTATGTCTTTAATCTATTTCTAATATTTGTCTTAAGATACTTATCTCTAACGAATAGGTAACGAATATTCTGTTCCTACTATTTCCCGCTCTGTTGAGCCAACTGTTCAAGCAATACGCCCGAACTGTTAATCGAGGCGTTTATGTAATTTGGTTTCTGTTCGCAACAGTTGGCATCTGTTCTGCTTATTTTCATGCAACTCTCAGTCTTGTCGGCCAACTATTGGATGAGTTGGCCATACTATGGCTAATGGCAGCAGCGTTTGGTATGTGGCTGCCCAGAAGGCACTACCCCTCATGGCTTAATGGCAATCGGTTTGTTCGCTAATTTGGGAAATATTTGAATTCACTAATAATTTGGTGATTATTAGCAAACATTTTCAGTACGTTATGCTCACACTCAGCATTTTTGGCACTTTCCTCGCATGGGTCTATCCTTGGATCAACTGTTTCGCTTTAATGGTGTTAGGAGTGCCGGCATTTCTTTTTTTGCTTTTAGAACTTAAAGCGTAAGCCATTAAAATCATTGCATTCAATGTGTTTCCTATTTCTAAAGTAATATTTTTGGACAGGTGTCGAAACGCTAGGGTTAAGCGTTTGGGTTTACGTTGTTTTATATGCTGGATATTTGCGCTGTTCAGTTGGATATTCGACAGAATGTTCTGCGAAGTGTGGTCGGCCGTAAACTTCCCATACCTTCACGGTTTGTGGCATATCCTGATTGCCATCACTTCGTATACGGTTTGCGTTTTATTCGCATATTTCGATGCAATCAATGAACACGAAGAGAAACAACCCGTTCTCATGTTTTGGCCCCGAAATGACTTTCAATTAGGAGTTCCATATGTAGTACTCAAAAATGCTGTTTAATATAGAAGTCTTCCTCAGAATAATAGCTAGTCTTTAATGAAATATAAATAGATTTATTGTTCTATCATTACGTTTGAAAATGTTTCCGATGGAATACAATTTAATAGATTTAAATTATTAGAGACTTAATTACTGTTTAATTATTTGATTATATGATCTGATATTCAATTAGTCGCTAACGAAAAGAATTAATGATTAATTGATGGCAAAGAATATGAGAGCCTTTGAGCCCAACGTAACTGACTTTCATTACAACGATATTTAAATTATGCACTTTTTGAACAAATTGTTTGATTTAGGAATTGTTTTATTATTATCCGGACAAATTTAATATTAAATTTTAATTAGAAATAGTTTAATATAGTTTCCGTCCAAAGAATTTATTTGCTTTGAGTTACAGAAAAGAACAGAAAATTGTTTTTGACTCAAATTAATCGAAATATGACTCCAAATGGTTTAATTCATTAAAATCATTAATAGAATAGTAAAGTCAGTGAACTATTCTATTAAATAAATAAATTAATGCTTTCCATTACTCTCAGCTTTTATGAGATTGTTTTGAATCCATGCATTCAAATCGATTTCAAAGTAAATAATTAAATCCAAAAACGTTAGAAAATGCATTTTCACACCAAATGATTTGCACATTTATTAAGATCAATTACGATTTCTTATTTGCATGAATATTTTGTGTAATAGAAAAGCTCCAAAATATATGTAGTGATAATTTGTATGAATTAATGAAATGTGATTTTATTAATCTCTTTTGAATACATTTTTAGTTAAATTTAGAAAATGAGTAAAAATATAAATTTTTGCAAAAACTAAAGTCTCTCTAAATGTTTAAGGCTTTTGATATTCGATTTCTGTTTACAACCATTCGTTTGATTAAAAATATCAATTCTTTCTCATTAAACGATTCCATAGACTATTAAATAAGCGTTCGATTGAAGCAAAACTACTAATTATTGTTATTTGGTTTTAAATGATTATTAAATGTCAAGAATATAATTAATGTAATGAAAGCGATTAATTCTTAAACAATTCGCTCCAAAATAAAAGATAATTATCAATAAATATAAGAAACGTAACCGAAAGGGGAACTCATAATCGATGGGAAGTTATAATAGTTGGCGTCGATTAAAAACTAATTCAAAATTTGTATATAAGGTATGGCATAGAATGTGATTAAATAAGTATATGATTAAAAAATTGTTTTGATTGTGTTTTGCGTTGCATCACATTATGGAACACCTCTCCTGACCACCCGGTGCGTCAATCTTTCAACGAAATAAAATGTATTAGAATATGTTTTGAGAGACAGTCATTCCGTTTGATGTGAACCGAAGCCAAGCAAATACTCACAAAATAACTCAATTCAATACATTATAAGCGATAATGACTTTAAGGACAAAATTTAAGCGCAAAGCGATCATGAATTTGATGGATACAAATATGATGTTCACATTTAACGGGTTAACTGTACTCACATTGAAATTCATTGGCAAACCTGCTGTGATCTTAAAAAACCCTCTGAAGAGCGCTGAGCAGAAGTGCTGGTCAGACGTTTAGATGTCTTTCGAGTCGCCATTTCCTGAAATACAAATACTATTAAACAACTGTTTCAATGAGTAGTCAGTTGTGATAAAACCTCTCCATTATTATTAAGAAGCGTAGTCTGCATTGCATCGGAAGTAAACCATGTCTGGCCTTTCATAACGATATCATTGGGAGGACTGTGCGCTGCATTGCTGTCAGAACTCCAAACAGTTATGGTTGAATTGGGCTTAATGATAATCGATCGATGAAACTTAAAATGTGTGTCCAAATCACCGGCATTTCTGATGAGTTGCCATCCACTGAGAGACACCTCTTTGTCACCTTTATTGAAGAGCTTAACAAATTTGCCCTCTTGGTCATGGTCAGAGATCTCGACATCAGACTTGGCATTCGAGTTGACCACAATGTCGACAGTATTCTCTTCTTCTTGAAGAAAAACGGTTCGCTTTCTTTTAGCGCCTCTGGGAGTGTAAGTGCGCGGAGACACAACTCGACTGCCAGAACTCACCACTGGTGAAGATTGAGGCGATGATATGTTAAGTCGGGACTCTTCGCCTTCCAATAGCTTTCTATAGGCATTAATTTCCATATCCAAAGCTATTTTGATATCCAGTAAATCGTGGTATTCATTCAAAATACTCTTAATTTCTTCCCTGAGTTGTTTAATCTGATCATCTTTTGCGTTGAGAGCGTTTTCTTTCCACTCCCTCTCCTGTTCAATAAGTCGTTCCAAGTCTTTGATGCGATTAGTGAGCGATTGGTTTATGGATTCAATTTGACTCAACTTTGATATATTTGAATCTAATTTGCTCTTCAATTGAGTCAATTCATTACTTATAGAATTAGAAGAACTGATCTTCTTTTCCAAAGCATTCTTCAACTCTTGGAGTTGTGATTCATATTTGCGTTCGATGTCATCCCTATTCATTCTGAGCTGTGCCTCATTCTCTTCCCTCAACTCTTTGAGCTCATCAGCCAATCGTTGTTCGTATTGTTCTCTGATCTGGTCGTTAATCATTTCGGTAATCTCTGTCTCCTGAGTGATACGAGTCTCTTCCAATTCCTTTTGATGTACCTGTTCTTTGAATTGAATATCTTCGGACAAACTCTGAAATCTATTTTCAAGGTCAACTCGAAGAAGCGTCTCCTCTTGTAATTGTTTGCGAGCTGTGGCCAATTGTTTTTCGAGACTATCGATATCCGATTTCGCTTCTTTGAGGTCATCTTCAGCTCTCTTTCGGTCTCCAATCGCTTGATTCAAACGAGACTTCAATTCCTCGACATTCGATTCCAAGTTATTGATTCTCTTGTCAGCCACTGATATCTCTTTATCTCTTTTATTGAGTCTTAAATGATATAAAGAAAGGCATTCATTAGAATGTGTCGATTGAGTGCTGACATCACAAGAATGCGAAAATAATTAACTTATTTGTATTATCAGTGATAAGAGCTTTCAAAACATAAGTTAAGGCCAATAAAAGTGAAAATTTAACTAAAATCCGGTAATTGTTTGAATGACATCTAATCGACAATAAAACTCAAATATTTCTCTGATTTATGCAATGATTCAATGAATGAAAACTATTTTAAGAACTCTTAAATCATTTCATACAAAAATGTTTATCAAAACAATTGAATAATTGCAATAATACAGTAAAACCTTTATATGCTCCACACAAATTCAGGGTTATAACATGGTTATTTTAACATTAGCTTCAATTTTAATGATTTGGACATGCGAGGGACTATAACCAGGGAAGGATTATAAAGAGGGGGATATAATTAGGGTTGACTGTAATTGCAATAAAAATATTAATCGATTGCACAATACTTTCACATATTTTTAGAAACATTTCTTTCAATGAGAAAATTGGCTCAAAAATAAAATAAAAGCGAAATAAGTGTCAAAAATGAAATATTGTGTCAAAGATGTCATATAATGTCATACTTAATGGTGAGGTCTTCGCAGTCATTCTGCAATTTGTTGGCCTCGATCTGAAGCCTCGCCTTATCCTTTGCGGTCTCGTCGAGAAGACGTCGCGCGTCAGACAATTCTTTTTCGTAGAGAGTCTTAATTGAGACCACTTCCCGACTGGACGTCTCGTGAGTGGACTGCACTTGAAGTGTGAGCCGACTGTTCTCGATCTCCAAATGTCTGACTTTCTCGATATAATTAGCTAATCGGTCGTTCAGTCCTTGCAATTCAGTCTTCTCTTGAAGTCGTGACAGTCGTGACGGCGACAGAGGACTGACAGGCCTTTCGCTTGAACTGACCTGTTCTCCGCTCGTACCCGAACTGGTTATGGTAGTGGTGGCCGCCTTCTTATGAGATTTCGACGCCATTTCACCCAATTATTAGTTATTAATTAATTATAAACTAATAAAATGTGAAAAACAATGAATTAATGTTTGAATAAATGATTAAATGCTTGAATTGTTTAAAATACCGGTCGACTCACTATTACTGCAATGTTGTTGAGAGACCGCACCCAACACTCATCGAAACTCAGCCCCAAACCAACCCTTCCAGCACTGCTCTCAACGCCCATTCGCTTCCGGCTTTTAAAGTACTGAAAGAGCGCGCATTTCAATTGATTTTCGCACAAAATTTCATTTGAATTATAAAAGTTTTATCGAATCCATTAAATGAAACCTCAATTAGTTTTTGTTCATTAGATTTGATTTTAGACATTATTATCAAAAGTATTCGAAATAAAGAGTTACAGAACTATACTATACTTCAAACAACTTTTGGCTCAAATGGTTTTGAGTAAAGAAAAGATACGGGATTTGGAAGATATGGCAAATTTGCTCAGAATAGAGTCGATTAAAACCACAAATGCCGCCAAATCAGGTCATCCGACTTCCTGTGCATCGATGGCAGAGCTGATCACTGTTTTGTTTTTTCATACAATGAAGTATTCGGCAAAAGAACCAAAGAAGGCATCAAATGACCGGTTCATTTTGAGCAAAGGCCATGCTGCTCCCATTCTATATGCTGCATGGGCTCAGACTGGACTTTTTTCACCAAAAGAAGTGATGAATTTAAGAAAAATAGACTCTGACTTCGAGGGACATCCCACTCCACGACTGAATTTTATCGATGTGGCCACCGGCTCATTGGGACAGGGACTAAGCGTTGCCGCAGGGATGGCATATGTCGGCAAATATATAGACAAAAGTTCATATCGAGTCTACTGTTTGATAGGCGACGGAGAATCAGCTGAAGGTTCGATTTGGGAGGCCCTCTCATTCGCATCCATCTATAAGTTGGACAATTTAGTAGCCATATTCGACATCAACCGTCTAGGACAGAGTGAGGCCACACCTCTCGGCCACCAAATGGAAGTATATCTGAACAGATTAAAAGCTTTTGGTTTCGAAGCAAATATAGTGGACGGCCATAACATTCAAAGTCTTTGCGAGACATTTGACAAATTTTGTAGGATTAGAGATAAACCACAGGCACTGTTAGCCCAGACATATAAAGGTAAAGGATTTGTTGGCATAGAGGACAAGGATGGTTGGCACGGAAAGCCATTGGGAGAAAAGGCCGACGAAGTGATTCAATCAATTTCTAAGCGTATATCTAATCAAAACCTTTCTTTGGAAGTGAAGGCGCCGTCAAAAGAGGATTCTTCTAAAGCAAACCTCAATTCTGTTAAACTGTCAGAACCGCCTAAATATAAACTGGGGGATAAGGTATCGACACGTCAGGCATATGGTCCGGCTCTGGTCAGTCTGGGCAAAACTTGTGACAGAGTTATAGCAATGGATGGCGACACCAAAAACAGTACTTTTGCTGAAGTATTTAAAAAGCAATTTCCTGACAGATATATCGAATGTTATATCGCCGAACAGAATCTGGTGGGTGTGGCCATTGGATGTGGTTGTCGTAATCGTACCATTCCTTTCTGTTCAACATTCGCTTCATTCTTGACCCGAGCTTTTGACCAAATAAGAATGGGAGCCATATCTCAGGCAAATATCAAATGTGTTGGTTCCCATTGTGGAGTTTCTATTGGAGAGGATGGGCCCTCACAGATGGCTTTAGAAGATATCGCAATGTTTCGGTCCATTCCAAACGCTATTGTCTTCTACCCGTCGGATGCAGTTTCTACAGAACGAGCAGTTGAATTGGCGGCGCAGACATTTGGAATCGTTTTCATAAGAACTTCGAGACCAAATTTAACCACAATTTATAAATTTGATCAGAAGTTTGCAATCGGAAGAGCAATGGTTGTTAAGAAGTCAGATACAGACAAAGTATTATTAATCGGATCGGGTGTCACACTTCATGAAGCGCTTACCGCTGCCGAACAGTTGGAATCAAAGCATCAAATCAAAGCCAGAGTTATCGATCCCTTCACTATTAAGCCGATTGATATCAAAACTATTGCCTCAAACGCTAAGGAATGTGGCGCTAAAGTTGTCATCTCAGAAGACCATTATCCTGAGGGTGGTATAGGAGAAGCCATCATTTCAGGGTTAGCTCTGAATGGAAATAACATTAAATGTCGTCATTTAGCTGTCAGAGAGATCCCTAGAAGTGGTCCGCCACAGACTCTCATTGATAAGTACAGAATCGGCGCCAAAGCCATCATTGAAGAAGTCCTTCATTTCAAATGAATATCTTATTTCCGTTTTGTATAAAATTATAACTTTTAATAGATTCAAATCTTTTATAACAAGTTTTTTTCAACAAGGTATTTTCAATAATTTATAAGTTTTTGAATAAAATATAAATTCAAGTGATCTTTGAAAAAATCTTTGAAATAATTTCATATATCAAACGAAATCAGTTTCTTAGAACTTAAATGATTTTCATCTCTTTTTTTGCAAAAGAATTCAATGACATCGCTATAAGTCTTCGGATATGACTTTGCTTTTCATTACAAAAAATCTTTTCTTTTTTAAAATATCACTCAAAGGTATTAAAAATCATTAAAATATATGTCTAAAAACATGACCATAAATATGGGTCCAATTCTTTGAAATGTTTAAATTAAAGCGAATGTAAAGTCTATTCACTCATTAGAAGAGTTGCGAAAAGTTTGTTGAAAGCGTTGACACAAAACAATAGAAAGTGAAAGCAATTGATGCGAAAATTAATAGAAAAAGTGTTGAATTCAATCAATGAGAGCTATAACACAATGTTTTCAAAAATTCAAATTAACGAATAATTATTTGGATTGAGATCTGATTTGAGGAAACGGAGGAACGGCATTACGAGGCGTTTTATGCGCCAACACATTAACCAGTGTTTATCTGTTGAAGGTTTGCCGATTCACGCACTCTGTCTATGATATCAGCAAAAATAAAAACAAAATTATATTTTATTTGATCCGTCCGTTTGCAAGGGAACAGTACTTCTGTAAGCAATCAAACAAATGCTTCGTCACTTGAAAAGCAATTATATTAACAGACATTAAAATGTATTTTACATTATTTTTATTATTTCGACTCAAATAATACTATAAAAGATTTCTACCGAATGACAAGCGATTTGACTTTAAAACCAGTCGACTATAGTTTGCGATTCGGGCTTTACTTCACTCAACTTCCAGTACTTCACAGTTTGATTGACTCTGAGATCGCGTCCAACAAATACTTTTTGTTTCACTTTTTCTCTTCATTTATAATCAGGAATTCAATGGAAGAGCAGTCAGTGTTTGCGGTGAGTATTCAGTGAATACTATTCACTCATTTGATTCAATCTTTCAATTGTTTAGAGTTTTAATTAATATTTAAAGTCTGATATAATTAGGGAATAAAGTGAATGAAATGTTTAGTGAGTTTGAATTTGTTTGTTTGTCTCATTTGTCTGACCGAAGGCTGAGACCACTCAGCACTAAAAGCTTATGCGATGCTATAATTGGCTAATTTGACGGTCAACGACACCGTAAGTCTTGGTTCGAGACATGTTTTCTTCTTATTCTGATTAAATCGATTCTTTCAGACACAGTTTGGACGAGTTTTTTGCTTTATTTTACTTCAGCTCTGAGTTATTCAATAACTTTAATTGATTTCTGTTTTTCGCCACAAATGAGTCCCTTTTGAGTTGCTTTTGAATTTCAGATCATTTAATAAATAAAAAGACTATTTTTTGTGAACTTATCAATACTTAACTAAAACTTTAATTAATTATTTTTACTTAATTCCTAAAAATATTCGATGTAATAAAAAGTGCAAAGTTTTCTGTCTGGGGTTTTTAGCAAAGTATATTTTAATGAATAATTTAGAAATGATTCGCTTAAATCTTATTAAATAAGTGTCTAAAGTGTTTTGGGGCCCAAATTCCAGAATTGATTTGTCGATCAAAAGTAAAATAAGTAATAAATTATTTGAATTCTGTTTTTTTTGTCTTAAGGTTAATCTGAAACTGACTTTTCTGTTGAGGAAATAAACTCCGAATCGTTTTATAGACGAGTGTTGTCTGCGTTTTTGTGCAAAAGACTAGAATTGCTGTTCAAAGTGTGTGTGAGCTCAGCACAGGTGCTCATATGACATGCATAGCATGGCATTGCAAGTGGAGATGCTTTCGTTATATTGGGGCAAAAATGCTTAATATATTATACAAGTTTAGCAAAACTGCATTTGAGTAAAGGCTAGGACTGTAATAAGTTAAGGTCACAGAGACTGGAGAGCCTTCTCTTCTTCACATTTTTCTTGAAAAGCGAGTGTAAAGAAAGCCATGAGTTTTGCAGTATTACAGCACAACTGCATTACGTGCCGAACGCACTACCATTTAGTCAATCGACAAATATTTACAGAACTGGTTATGAAAATCATCGAATCGATTATTCCTTTATTTATCATTGAATTGGACTCAAAAACTCTTCTTCGATGGTCACAAATACTGACATTTCCTCAAAGATTGTAAAGTAAATCATCGATACATTAGTTTGAAGTTTAGGTCGAGTTTTCATTCAATGCTTTCGAAGTTTGTTTGTTTGCAAATTACAGAAGTTTTAGACTTTTGGTTGAAATTAAAAGAATGGTTTTCCTCTGATTCTTATTGTGTGAATGTCTCGGTCTCTGCGGGTGAGTGGAGAGAGTCTGGCGATAATATTTATACCTGGTTGCAAGTATTGGAGAGTTAATGGCCAACAAAAGCACTCATGTAGTGAACACGTGTAGTGATTTGAACCAATGCTATATTTCTAGTCTTCCTCCGCATATAAACTCATAGTCCTGTTCGCGATATATATCTATTCTGCAGTTAAGAGTAAATTCCCCTGAGTTATAGTGGGACCAATCGAGACGGGGCGGGCGAATACTGGCTGTGCTGGAGAGCTATCAGGTAAAAGTGAGATGCCTCTAAGCAATCAGAGAAGAGACAGAGAAGTCAAGTGTTTGCAACAGCACAGCACAGCAACTAAATCGTTTCAAACACTAGTTAAGTGCTCGAATGCATCGCATACCTGACCATCAGATCGTCACCTGTCAGACAATGGTTCTCTTCCTGATTAACGCTTCCATTATTTCATTTCATTATTGTTTAAACTTTTCAATTACTCAGAACTGGATTTCAATTCTGTAATCAGAGACTTATGAGACTCTGGCATCATATTATTGAATACCGTTAAAGAAACAGATGCACTGCCTATCCATTGATTGTGTCGTGTATTTCAAGGTAAGCCATCACCTTTTTTCCATTCCAACAAATTTTATGCCTTTTATTACTCAATTATAAAAAATGTTTTAAATTCAAAAATGAGTTTAAAAACATTTTGAGAAAATTTCCTTAAATCCCTGTAGAAATTCTCATTTTTTTCTCCGCAAATATTACAATTAGTTGCAAATTGAGTCCTATTTGAGAGAAAGTTAATCATTTTGGTCAAAGACAAAGTGCTTCAAAGATTTTCTCCAATCCTTATTCGGCGAACAAAATGTGAGGTAAATCCTCACCACTTGACTCACTTCGAATGTGATGTTCCACTTTTGCCTCTTTTGAAATCCTATTAATTTTCCTTCAGTTCAGATGAGATTAGATTCTAGTTTTTCTTCAATTTTTTCATTTCTTGAATTCGATATATTTTTGGTTTTTTGTTGGAATTTCTCGTTTTTGTAATTCAACACATTTTTAGTGACATTTAAATATTGGAAAGTTTTAATCAAATGAAATGAAATTATGATTTATTTTGTTGTGGAGTTGTTGTGCGCACAGGTATATAATCTAAAGTTATCCAATGGTTGAGACATATTCAGAGCCAACTTTCCTCTCGGATATGAAACGCAATAGTTTTGCCTCATTTTCGCCGAAAATTATTTTGATTTTAAACTGAAAAACGATTATTTGATAGATTATATGGAAGTAGTATTTGTCTACTTTTGAGAAGTGGTGGAGAGGTTTGTCTGGTTTTGTTGATTTTTAAGGTGAAAACTCTAAACCAATAAAATAGTATTAATATTATGCAAACCTTTCTGTTGTCTGAATTCGCGCACAAATAATAAATATTTAAGAGTTAAGTATAAAAGTTTGTCAAACAATAGAGTGTTTGGTGAAATCCACAAATAGGTACAGTTTTCCACTGAGGCCTGGGGCGCCGGTGCGCGGACAAGACTAGCCCTGGCCTCTTGATCGGAATGCTGTCAGGACCACATACCACTGGGCCCGATATACCGGTTCTCGATGGGTGACTCTACAGCCTATGAGCCTCTCTCTCGGCTCAAAAGTCTACTTTGATATTATCTGAGAGTAAAAGCTCTGATGGGCTGATGTGATGGCAGAGCTATTAGCAGTTCGATAAGGGGTCACAACTTTAACGCACTTCACGTTTAGTGTCAGAGCAAACCCAACGAAAGTCAATACCAAAATGCTTTACTAACGGACATATTTCGCCATAAAAGTGACTTCACTTGCACCAAGATTCAATTATTTATCGTTGATTCCCTTAAATCTAAAGGTTCGTAATTAGACTTGAATTCAATGTATTTCTGATTAAAAACTCGTTTTTTCCAAACACCTCTTAAATTATGGATTCACTGCTTATCGCAGAAAAACTAAAATATAAATTAGTTTTTGAATTCGTGTGATTTGTAAGTCAGTTATTAATCGCATCCTTAATCACATCCAACATATTCTTAGTATTTCATAGCTCTTCAATAAATAATAAAATATTTTTTTAAGTATTAGTAAAGACTATATTTCATAGACTGATATATTCCGACTCATTTTAATATCAGTAAGAGATAGTCAACGCTTGGAATCAAGTGATTTCAAGTATTCAATAAATATCCACAATTTGATTGATTCAATAGTGTCTGAATATGTTTCCAAAGTTCTTAAAAATTGTCATTTAATGTGAATTGCCTTAAACTGGAAAACATTTTAGTCTTTGCTTTAAACGAATATATTATATATTATGTAAAATAGTTATTATTATTATTATTTGATAATTGAATCAAACCGTATGTATGAATGTCTCGAATATCGTTTAATAGAGCCTTAAATAACGCCTTTCAATCTCTGATTACAGGTTTTTACGGTTTTAACGAATATATACATATATATAATATTAAAGTAATTTTGAGGCTTATTGAACTGACATTTCTCTTTTTATTTTACAGAATAATTGTTTGAATTTCTTGTCAATTATGGATAATATGGTGTTTTAAATGAATGAGGAAATTTGCAAATGTTATACAAAAATGGTTGTATTCGACCTTTGAATTGTCGTCAAATAAAGTTATTTACGATAATATGTGAGCCAAAGAAGGAGTTGTTATTTTCTTTGGTTATCTAGCTGTATGAGTATAATGAGCCACATCATAAAGCTAGGTTACCAAAGTTAACAACAATTCTCTGTTCATCAATAGACCAGAGCAACAACACTGGTGAGTTCAATACTCTACAATCAATTATATTCTTGCACTTTATCACTGACTTTAATCACCACTTGATTCAAATTTAATTAAATGAATTGCTTTTGATCGCAATTATTAACTTTTCTTAACATTTGTCTCAAACATTAATTTAATTGACGATCGATTAGTTCACTTATTTTCTATTTATGTTTAAAACTAAATTTATTTATATAATAATTCAAAACAAAATTTGATTCCTTTCCTCAAATTAATCAAATTCTTTGCGTTCAAAACACATTATCAAACAATAAATGAAAATAATATAAAATTTAACACAATTTTGAGGTTAGAAAATAAAAATTCCCACAAAAAAAATTGTAAAAACTTTTTTAAACTTTTATCTGATATTAATTTATTGATAAAATATAAGCAAATTTGTTGTTAACATTAAGAGATAACTTGAGGTCATATTAGTATCGATGTCTTCAGTCAAAAGCAATTCCAGTTTATTCCAAAATGAGACGCTCCCAGAGCTGTGAAAAGTGCCATAATTTTATTTATTAGATAAAAATTCTGTCGGTTTTACCAAAAATTTTCAAATTATACAAATATTTGAGAATATATTTGATGAGTGAATTCAAATTATATTTACTTTATTAAAAGACCTGCCCCAAACTTATTTCAACAAATCATGAATAAATTAAACTTGAACCAATAATATTCTATGCAATAAATAAAGCAACTATTTGAACTCAAATTTTTTAGATCGTTAATCATTGACCACAACCAATTAAATTAACAAGTTTGAATTCGTTAAAAAACAAGATTAAACCGTCAAAAGTAAAAATTCCTCTTCCAACTGTTTAGTTACCAATTAAAATAAATAGATAAATTCTGAAATTAGGAAAACGAGTTTGGTCTTGGTTGGATTTAGTCATTAAAAATGTATTTTCCTGGTATATTCAACTTGGTTGTTATCTCTTTCCTATTACAAGTTCTACTTCTAAATCATGTGTGGAAAGAGTCAAAAATGTTATCATTGTTTTGGTTTATAATAAATATTTCCCAAATGAAAACTTATTTAAATATAAGTGAAATACAATTTGTGTTTATTTGCGTTAATCAGAGGTAATAACAGTTATTTTAATGTGAATTTGCATTCATTAAAGCATTAATACATTTAAAGCATTCATTTATTTACAGTTCGCTAACAAATGGCAATATTAAAGGAGAACATTGTTGAAGGTTAGTTTCGCCAAAACGCTGCTCAGGTATAGCTCTGACACTCCACTCGAAACCAACGAAACTTAAATAATATTAAATTTATTTGAAATAATTTGATGTAAAATAAAGGGTTTTATAAAATTTAATTAAAGAAATAAATTTTGATAACAATTTATGATTGAATTTAAATAAATTAATGAAATTGTTTTGAAAATAATTGGTTATAAAATGCGATTTCTGTCCGCAAATGAAGTGTTGTCAGAACCAAAAACATTGGACGCATGACTTAATTCCTCAATAAATGACTTAAAGTTATGGACATTAGTTCCGCCCAAAAGAACTTTGACTCCGAGTAGAGTTTTGTTCAGTTCATAGACAACACACGATTCCTCATAAGTAGTGCCACCGATAATAAACACTATTATTTCTTGTGGTCTTTCTCTCAACTGAATTGTTCCCAAATATGGGTAAAGAACTTCTTTGAGACGAGACTTCGACAGGTCTTCGATTATCTCTTTGAGAAGAGGGGAATGTTGTGTATAAATGTTTTCTACGCCTTTCAGGCCTTTAATCATTTTTTTGGTGAATGACTTGACCTGTTCTGTGCTCAATAGTTCGGAGGCACTGATAGGCGTTTGGCGTTTAGTGCCGGCAAAAGACAATACCTGAGAGACCAACTGTCAAACCATTCAATCAAAGAATTAGTATTAAGTTATTGTAAAATCTTTTGATTGAATAATACTTTTATTCGTTTATCACTAATCCCTCTCTTCCTCAAGAGTTCAGTAATGCCATGAATGTCATTATTACTGTTCTTTTCAAACCTCAACGCGTATAGCATTGAGAGTCGAATTGCGTCCAAATCTTGGATTTTATCACTGGATATGAGTCGTCGCACTTTCTGTCAGTTTATTCAAAAAATTATTTTTAATAAATGTTTTGATTTGTTTGCAATTCTCATACTTTAAGAGATTCGGAATGTTCTGACTGACAGACCAATTCCTGTTCCGTTTCCGACACTTCGAATAAATTATTCTTCGAAACGAGTCGAATGAGTTCGTCTATTAGAGTCAAGTGTTTAGTAACTGCCCCGGACATTTTCTTGAATTGAGGATATGATTCGATGAATGACTTCATATCTGAAATGGTTTCAATTTTCTTTTGGCTCTTAGTCTTTGTTTGGAACTCATCCATTAGTTCCTTAATATTGGCACAAATTTCGCCATAATTTAGATACAAATTCTGTTTAATAGAAAATATTTGAATAAAAATTAATATTTGATAAAAAAAAACTTACCCTCTCGTAAAAGTCGTCGTGTTCTTGAGATAAGACAACTTCCTTGAGCTCTTTGCTAATACCGGGCACTTCAGATAAGTTGATTCGATTGTTATTAATGGTAAGCATTTCGTGTAACATCGCCTGATATGTCCACTGAAGACAACAATTCAAATATTAATAAAAGAATTTCAAACAAATAACTGATTGAAGACCTGATTTAAGAGAGGAGTTATCGGATCAAACTTTCGGTCCAATATCAACAAAACTGGAGGAACTGAAGACTCGGAAATATTGGAATGACTTAAACCACTTTTTCTGAAATCGAAAAGAGAACCCTCTCTGGCAATGGTTTGTCTGATATTTTCGGCCAAACGTTTACATAAATCACTGTTTGATTGGTATCTAATCGTTGGGTTTCGTCTCAAAGAAAGCAAAACACTTATAATGGCCTCGGTAGTCCTCTGAAGTGATGACGGATTCCAACTCTTGAATCCGTGGTATGTATTGTTTATATTGATTGAGAATAAGTGGGGACTGACAGCCAAGTAATCGCTATAAAACTCCTGCACATCTTTGACCGCTTCGTACTCATCGGCTTCGGCTAAAGATTTGATGTCTGTTTTGCTGATGATATTAGAGAAGAAGATGTGGTACTGACCAAAACGGGGTCGACTTAGCTCTAGTCGAAGCATATCTATGTTCTGTTGTGTCGGACGTAAGAAGACTATAGCCTTCAGGTATTTCATCGGTTCTGTTATTCGACTCAAGTTATCGATGCGTTCAAAGAGATAGACCTCTTTCTGAAGCATTTCTGACTGCAAGCAAACTAAACTGACACAACTTATCTGCAAATAATATCTCATTAAGCAATCACTTCTGTATTTCATTCAAAAACGAACCGTCTCTTTGTCCATAAGCAACACTTTGAGACCGACTCCACACTCCTCTACCATCTTATTTAAATAAAATTTAACCGAGGCAATCACATCCATTGTCGGTGAATTTAAATTATTTTGAAGACAGGTCAATATTTACTCCTATAAGATATTACAAAACAATCTTTAAAAATCTGACCACAAATATCGTATATTTTGATAAAATTAAATTTAATAGATTCATTCAAATTAAATAAAATTAATCTTGGCATATTGAACAATAAGAATATAAAAAGAAATTCTGTAACCAAAAAACATTCTTATCTTGTTAAATTGATACAATTTGTGGAAAAATTGTTCCGATCTTTTGCTTTGATTTGAACATTGCTTATGAGTGAAAAAATTAGTTAAAGAGACTGTCATTTGGCGTTAGATAAACATTGTGTTCAATAATTGTGATTATATTTGTTTATCATTCAATTCATTCAATTTTATCAGATATTTGTTATTTGGTGAGTCATTTAATTCGTTTCATTATTACTTCAATCTTTCTCTAAGGTTATTTATTAAATATAAGCAATCAACAATTTTTCGATTGGTAGTTGATTCGGTTTAGTTTTGACAATTAATTGTCTCATTTTTACTGACATTCAGTTCAGATATCACTTAAATTGAATGGAAATAACACTTTCTATAATTGCTATCATTTTTTAGTACTTAATGGGAAACTTTTCATCGAAAACAATGGAAATTCCCGCAAATGTCAAAAGCTTTGTCGACGATTTGGTTGAGACCAAGAAAGTGGTGGTATTTTCGAAGAGCTATTGTCCGTATTGTACTAAAGCTAAAAAGGCTTTAGAGAAATACCCCATCACAAACGGACAGTATGTCGTCATTGAGATTGAAAACAGAGACGACTGCTCTCACATTCAGGAGTATCTCAAACAACTGACGGGTGGCTCTTCGGTCTGTCCACTCGTTTTAGTTACTCATATTTGAATCTAATGCTTAACTGTTGAACAGGTGCCCCGAGTCTTCATCAATGGACAGTTCATTGGTGGCGGTGACGACACCGCCCGACTCGACGCGAGTGGAGAACTCAACAAAAAACTGATCGAATGTAATGCTTTGAGTCAATGATTTGTTGTCTTAGTATTGGACACAAGTTTTCAAAAATGTTTGTCACAAACGAATCTTTTTTTTTATAATTAAATCAATAAATTATTTAAATTCAATTCTTTGATTAATTTAAAACGCATTCAGTTTTTAACGAATTTATTTAAATAAATTGTGAAATAAAATAAACAAATTTGAAACATAATCGCAATAATTAGTAATTATTAATTACTCAACAGTTGACTAATTCCTAAAAACTTAATACTTGTGTTAATAATTGTTAATTGCATTAAACTTAAGCTTTAGATCAGAAGTGTTGACAAAATTGTGTCGAATAGAAGTCATTTTTAGTATATTATGTATTAAAGTGATGACTGGTTTATGAAGTGCTAAAATTCCAGCCAACCTTTCGATTCAAGTAATTGATGTGTCTTCTGATGAGCTCTAAGTTCCAGTTATTGGACTTACTATTGCTGTAAGAGTTAGACAATTGTTGTTCGATGAATATTATTTCATTGTCTTTAAGTCGATTGGATTCATTGGGAAACCATTTAACGATGGAAACCAAAAGAAATCTTCTATGAATATAAAGAGATTCCTGGTCTGTATATAAAGACAACAAATCATTCAATAATTGCATTTCCGAAGATAACAATGAATGAAAATGAGTCTTGGATTCCATTGAAACAGAATCGCAATTGTTTTCAATCGGAAGAATAAAATTCTTGTGAATATGTGTAAACACAAATTGTCGGAATTGATAACAACTGTAGTCCGAAACGTGTGTTTCTAACCAACATTTCGTAACCACGAGATCACAGTTCAGTTTCTGTCGATTCACTCCATTAGTACATCAAATCACTCAAAACAAGTCTTACTTCTAAAGAGTTGTCGAACATATTTTTGATTATCCAAATGCGATGACTCCACGAGTGATAATTGCGGTGATAACGACCCGAGGCATCCAAAGTCACTCTCAGTTCGTCTGTTATCAACTCATCCGAAGCCGTTTCTGATTTCATTATATATTTTAAGAGCCATTCTCTAAAAGAAACCCAAAATTATATTCAAAGATATGAACAACAGTTGTGACCAAACCTACCGGTGCCAGAAGTTGTCACCAGATTTAGGCTTTCGGGTGAGTATCACTTCAGAGAATCGCAATTCAGTCAACGGCTTTATATAACCCTTTTCTACCAATTCTTTGCTGAAAATTCAAATATATAACCACTAAATATCAAAACCAATATCTTAGACATTAATACCGAGCACTCCATGCAGTGGTCAGATCAGGATTAATAAGTAGTAGGGCTCGAGTCCACTCATTCACAGAATCATGACCTTAATAACAATAGTGATGTTAGAAAAAATGTGGAAAACAGAGACCAATTGATTACCGATTCTATTATTACTAATTCTCGACTCTAAGAACTTGTGATAACTGTATTGATAGAGATGTCGGACACACCAACTCTCGAGACCTAACCGGTGCTCGATATGAATCACAGGACTCTTATTACAAACTGAGTCTTCGATCGGAATTATATCGAACTCCAATCTATAAAACAATGATTAAGATTACAATTTGATGAAAGCCTCAAATGATATAAAGAGAGACAAATACACACATTTGTGGATCTCTTTTGAAAATAAGATTCAAATCGTGTAAAATCCTTTGAGATAAGGAATCGTTTGCTAAAGACATTAGAAATCAATCGATTGATTCAATTTGTTTGAAAACCCATTGACTTTCAATCGATATTCAATTATTCAAGATATTAAATTACATAATCATTAGACACGACTTCAAAGCATTTAAATCGAGGAAAATCGCAAAATTCAATTCAACGCATAAACCTTTTTTAGGGACCGTTTCATACATTCAGTAAAACTCAAAACAATTTCATTCATTTTTATTAATTATTTTACATTAAAACAGTTTTGTAAATAAGCAAGTTCAATTGTTTCAATTTTTATCTAATCAAAACTTATTGTATGACATCAGCGAGGAAAATAAATTGATTTAATTTAATTTGATCAATGTGACTGATACTAGTACAATCGATATATTTGAATATTCCCTTCAATTTCATAACACGTGTTGGGCTTTAAATTACATTTAAATACCAAAATGAGTAAATAAACAATTCACCTTTCAACAACTCTACCACTATTACTGCCTTTTAGTCAAGAGTTGAATGGTTTGAGTGTCAGTTGTTTGTGAAATGGATGTGAATTATTTGCGCTCAGATTTGGAGACATTCGTGAAGTCATTTGAAAATAAATGCTTTGATTTTAAAAATTACGGATTCAGTGAATATGAAAATAGGGATCAGTTATGGATCGACCAAAACAGTAACAAACCATACATTCCTCAAATCACTAATAAATGCAACAAAACTCAAATTAAAATAAATGACTTTAAACTCGAATTGAAATTAATTTTGAAAATGTTTTCTAATTTCAATGAAAGAGTGATTAAATTGAATGAAAATATCGATACTTTTGATGAAAAGAAATGGATTTTATTCATAAATGAATTAAATGAACAAAAAGTGATTTTACAACAAAAGCTTCAGATAATTGAGTCAAAGGTTCCCATAATTGTGAGAAAAATCAATGAAAATAAGCGCAAAAGAAATAAAAAGTTTAACAAAAATATTAAACATAAAAATCTTTTGAATGAAAGTTTGAATAACAGAACCCAAGAAATTGATGAATGGTTTGCAACTAATCAAAGACAGAAACAACTCATTGAAAATCAAAACTCAAAAAGCGATACAAACAGTGAGTTGATTGAAGTCAAGAAGAAAATAAATGCTATTAAACGCAAAGTTAAAAAAGCAAATAAAGTGCAAAAGTTGAGGAATACCCTCAAAGCCAGAGCCGAACGAAGAAATCAATTCATAAGTTCTGAAAATGAAACAAATTTTAACCGAGAAATGAATAAAATTAGGAAAGAATTGAATGAAAAGCTTGAAAAATGTCGTCACCAAGAATATTCAATTAATTGTAAAGTTAAAAACGAGTCTCAAAATCAACTCAATAGAAATGACCACAATTCCAATTCCAATGATTTCCACAGAGATTTTCTCTTAATCACTGAATCGTTGTTTGGAAGTCAATGTTTTCCCCAAACAAATAACTCGGAATCACTCAGAAATTGGAACTTCTCTGAGAGAAATCATCAAAATATTCAGAATATGATAGAAATTAGAAATTCATGGGACAAATATCTCGATATGAATGGAGGAACTTCTATACCAAAACATTATGTAATGCCTAATAATAAACCTAATGATGAGTGGAGTCATTATTTACACAGTTTTTGAAATTTTGTGTCGATTTGTAAATAAAGAAAATTATTATTATTATCATTATTTGAAATTATTTTTAATTAATTTGAATTTTAAAATCTAATCGTTTTTACAGTTAATATCAGTTGATATGCACTTCGATAACGATCCCTGAGCTAAGATAGTGGATCATGCATTATTCTGGTCAGAGCATCTAGATGCTTCAATTAATTGTTTTATTAATTTTGAGTGATTTTATGGAAAATTTCGATTCCTTTAAAGAAAATTAACGGTATATTCAACGAAATGCCGGTCGAAAAGAAAGGGCGAAACGAATCGGGTAATGACCACAAAAACAATGCCATCGGTTCTGAAACTCCTCATTCGAGTGGAGTTCAAATAACGGCTCTCAACCACGAGAGCAGAAGAAGTGCTTTCTCTCCCTATAGAGTCAGTACTTCAATAGATTTTCTGCATTTTATTCTAATTTTGGTGAATATCCATAGCCTTCAACTGTATTGACAAACCTTCAAAGGGGTAATATTCAGACCCAAACCCCCACCAATTGGCCCGAAAGGAATATTCACCAGTTGTCAGCGATGGGCGAACTCTTCGCTCCACAATTAGGTTCTTATAATTATTATCTGTTTTTAAACTTTCAAATCAATTGAACGTAATTTAAAACAAAGACGAAAGTGTAGTAATCGATGAGTTGGATGACAATGGATTAACGCCCCTTCTGTGGGCCGCCTCTTACGGACAGTTACCAACTGTTAAACTACTCATTTCAAAAGGAGCTGATCCCCACATCAGTGGAAAACAGGGTGAATCAGCTCTTTTGTTAGCAGCAGCGAGCGGTCATGTCCATGTCTTGAAGGAACTCATCAGCCATGGAGTAAATGTCGACCAAACAGATGAGGTCTGTCCACTCAAATGATTGAATTGATTGTAAATTATGTAAATGCGGTCAAAAGGATGGAAACTCTGCTCTAATGTTCGCTGCGTTCGGAAATCATGCTCTTTGTGCTAATGAACTGTTGAAAGCCGGCGCTGACATCACTCTCGAAAATAGCAATTTGGACACTGTTTTCAGTATTGCCGTCAAGAAAAAGAGTAAACAGGGTTTGTATGAATCGATTATCTCATTTGTGGTCTCATTTTGGAAATCCATTCATCTGTTTCTTTATTTTCATATTTCCATTATTTTAGTGCAAATAATTTTGGAAAAACATGTCCTCCAGCTTTTCAACTGACCATAACTCAAATTCTTCACATTATATAATAAATCAATATATTCATAGTTATAATCTGTAAATATTTTAACTATTTATTAGAATTTTTTATTTTAATCTTGCAAAATTTAAATTATTTGTAATTACGAAAAATAAACAGTAAATATGACATATAGTTAAAAAAAATTGAAAAAGAGTTGTCAAAGATAATAAAAATATATTCCACGATTTACTATCATAAATGTAGTGAAAAAGAATCAAGATCAAGCAACTAAAGCTGAAAGAATTCTATGAATTGGAACCAATTGGAGGTGAGAGGGGTCAGTCATACATGGGATGGTAATTAAGAAACGGCCCCCAAATATATCTTCAATTTCTCAATGGAAACATGTTTTGATGTTTTTATTTGAACTCAATTTAGACCTTAATATCAAATATAATCAATGCGTTTATCACTTGTTCTTCGAAGCGCTTCGAGACTACCGAAGACATTTTCAAATTTTCCCGAAAGATATATCAAAAGGCAGACAGAGTTCATAGAGTGGTCGCCCCCAAAATTACCTCAATATCAAAGGAGGCCGATTCGGTGGCGGACAAAACCACTTTATGGCCTCGACAGGTGTTGGACACAAGAGTTCCAGCATATGAATGCACCCAATACTCATTTGCCTGTGGTTTATGTGGAACCGATCAAAGATTTCTACATATTTAGAGGCGATAGAGTCGAGGTTTTGGTCGGCAGAGACAAAGGCAAACACGGAATCGTCAATTATGTGGTCACTCAACGCAATTGGGTTTGTGTCGAAGGCCTTAATCTCAGATACGACTATCAGAGCAGAGATGACAAATACCATGGTGTTATGACCTGCATTGAGAAACCATTGCTTGTGCCGCGAGACGTAGCACTTGTAGACCCGTCTGACCACAAACCCACTAAAATTGAGTGGCGTTTTGATGAAGAGGGGAATCGCGTTCGAGTTTCTCTTCGTAGCGGACGAATAATTCCGATTCCAGTGGTGGCCGAAGAGACCAGAGATTATAAGTCGCAAGAAGTGTATTTGGAACAGCCCAAAGACACCACTGCAGATCAGCTCAAGAAAACTACTTTTTCTCCAAAAGTTATGACTTTTGAAATGGAAATAATGGAAGAAATGGGAATCAAAGAGGAAAGGGTTCCCTACAATATGTTTTGGTATTAATTTAAGTCAATCTAATGATAGTTTTGTAGATATGTTTCAATAAATTGATGATTAGATTACATCTCAATGTTTACTAATTATTAATAATTTCTAATAAATATTTACAAACATTTCGTAAATTAAATCAATTGAAACAAACGATAATTTGTTGAAAGTGAAGGAAAATTACTTTCTATACCACATCTGATTGTAATTCATTCGTTTGATTTTCTTCTGTAACTGCAAAATGCCATAAAAGAGTGCTTCTGCTGATGGCGGACACCCTTTACAACAATGTCATAAAAATATTAAAATCAAATCAGAATATAAATTACAATATATCAAGATATCAATACCCGGAACATAGATATCGACGGGAACTATACGATCACATCCGCGAACCACAGAATATGAGTAGTGATAATAACCGCCTCCATTGGCACAACTGCCCATCGATATGACCCAACGAGGCTCAAGCATCTGGTCGTAGACCCGTCTGAGTGCGGGCGCCATCTTATTAGTGAGAGTTCCCGCAACGATTATAACATCTGCCTGTCGAGGACTGGCCCTAAACACTACACCAAACCTGTCCATATCATATCTGGGTGCTGCGATGTGCATCATTTCGACGGCACAACAGGCCAGACCGAAAGTCAACGGCCATAATGAGTTCTTACGGGCCCAATTCAACAGGTCGTCCACTCGGGCCAATGCGTACTCCGCTTTCGAAGATGTGTTTTGAAATGGAGAGTACTTTCCCTTCTTATTCATGGGTAGTGTCGAGGGTTTGGTTAATTCGTTTGACTCATGTCTTAATTGAGTTATAGTCAAAGCCATCGGAGTTTGTTTGAAACCAATGAGCGCTCGACTCAATTGACCTCCAAATGTACCGAAACTTACTATAAATCGGCCAAATTGTGAGTATATCCGACTAATTAGTAAACAAACAAAACTGACCTAATTTTGCCATTCGTTAGATTAATGATTAGTTGAACTCAAACCAAATCAATAGATATGTAAACAAATCAATGAAATGTTGTTTTGAAATGAATTAAAGCAAACATAGAATACATAGAAAACGTCACAAAACTGTTTATCCATTGGTTTGAATGAAACACATGTTTTGCAAACATTTAAATTAATTTCAATACCTTTGAAATTATTGCCAAATAATGGTTAAGAAACGGAACTCATTCGTTATCACTGATATCAAAGATTATCAGAAGAAAACCGATGAAAAAAAAGATCTAAACGTGGTTGAAAAGAGAGAGAAGAGAGAGCAAGGTAAACTCACAAAGAAGACTAAATTCTCAAAATCCTCAGATTTTAAAAATTCTGAATCAAAGCCTAAGATTGAGACAAATGATGGCAACAGAAAAGAGACAACAAATGGATTTCCGCCAAAGTTTAAAACAAATCGATTTCTTCGCAAATGTTTTGAAAGTCGTCGCGAGAGGGGAACCATATTATTGTCTCCAAAAGTAGAGCAAAAGATCTATAAATTGAAGAAAAGTCTTCGAAAAAAAGGTTTAGAAGAATCAGAAATCGTTGATATCATTAGGAAACGAAGGCGTGAAGAAGAGATCAAATTTAATAGAGAGGCGAGCAAGAACTGTTTCAAATGCAGACAAAGCGGCCATTTCTATGCCGACTGTCCTTTCAATAGAGATGATAGCGACGGAGTGGATATCTGCTACCGATGCGGTTCCTCTGAGCATAAACTGTCCGAATGTCGGCAACGATCAGAAGGACTTCCATTCGCCAAATGTTTTATTTGCCAACAGGTCGGACATCTCACTCGCGATTGCAATCAAAATGTGAGAGGAGTTTATCCTAAAGGCGGTGAATGTAAGGCATGCGGTTCTGTAAACCATCTCATCAAAGATTGTCCACAAAATGACGGTTTGTGTCAAACAATTTATTCATTTATTAAAATAATTTAAATTGTTTTTCAGATAATAAATTGGAGAAAGAATTGACCTTGCCCACATTTGACGACATCAAGAGTGTAGACGCAGATGTTGTCGACGACATAGTGATGAAAACAGAAGATAATCAGCAAAAAGTCATCAAATTTTAAAAGACTTTATTATAAAAAAAATTGTTTTTACAATAAAATGTATACAAATATAATAAAACAATTTATTGACAATTAATTAGTTTTCAATCAACTTTTTGTGACATTTCCATCGAAATGACGAACTGATAAATTCATAGATCAGTTCTAAGCTATAAATCGGTTGTGCTTTTGATAAACATTTATATAAAACGTTTTTTTATCGAAACAACAAATTCTTTCAAAAAGTTAGCATAAAATTTGTGAAAATATAATGATTTTGTGATTTATTTATGAAATTTTCTGCTACTAAAAGATGTGGCCATTTGTGCGCTGTTGGCCTCAAACTGACACATCGGCTGCCAGTTATGGCCAGTATTACAACATTCAGGATCGAAGAGTGCACAGCACACACACTCCACAGCTTTTGGGTTGTCGGCTAAATAACTGCAACAATCATTTGGATGGCTTTCGAGAGTCGGAGTCTGTTTATCTTTTGGCTCAAACATTGTGTTGGGAAGGCTGTACCGATTGGGTGACTCATCCCTCATATCAAGAATCAACTTTTGCTTCGCATTTGTATTACATTTTCTGTTTTTATTAACGATTGAATAATAATCGGAAGGAATCTCCTGTTTAGGTATTGACACGTATTTATAATTAGTCTCGTCTTTGCACTGGAATGATGTGGTCAGAACAGATTCTGTGCTCTTGTTATAAGCTTTTAGGCGCATATGGTCTTCATTGCAGGTAAGACTCGTGAGCTCAGCACTGGTCACATCTATTGGTTCTGATATTCGTTTGGAATTCTTAGTTTGAATGAACGCCACTTTTCTGAAGATGTTGTTAGTGTTAGTGGTCTGATCCACTGTTCCGTTTTGGTGAAGTCTCTTTTGCATAGCTTTATATAATATAAATATCGCCAAAAGTCCGGCCAATAAAAGAACTACTGATATGAGTACAGTGAAGAGAACTGGAATCACTTCATTGGAATCATTATCATTGGCATCGAAGTGTTCGACAGCCACCTGAACGGGAGAGTGACCTGAGATATGGTAAACATTGTTTACCGAACCAAATGGTTCGATGTCGTACTCGACAGCAGTAGTGCCGGCGCTGTTCTTCATTACGACTTTAATTTTATAGTTCTTATTGGATTGGAATTCGTTGAGAACAGCGCTCTCTAACACAGAATTAATGAAAAAGAGATTCCATTGGTTTGAATCGATAGCTTTCCATTGAATGATGGGATGAGAAGTGAAGGAACAGCCGCCGTCTTTCCAAGTATTCAAATTGAGTTTAATAGCCGTCGAATTGATGCGAGTTATGAATGTTTTCAAAGGCGGAGAAATCGGTTCCTTTCCTAATGTTCTGACATTCAATATATCCGATGGACTGCTTTTGCCGAAAGTGTTGACATTAATCATATATATCTGATAGTGATTTCCGCACTGCAAGTGTTCGATCGAAAACGTCTTATTCCTGTTGAGGCCGTCCTCTGTAATGATATAGTATTTCCACTCTTTGTTTTGACTGCTTCTAAAGTACACCTCATGAGCTCTTATTGGCGCCAACTCTTCACCTCTTAGTGTCCACTTTATTGTTATGGAACTACTGGTGACTGACATGACTTCAACGATAGGAGATAACGGATAATTAGAATTGGAATCTCTTTTAATTTTAAGTTCATAATTAACAGAATCGAATCCATGAATATTTGACACAAAACAGGAATAATTTCCCGAATCATTGAGTGTTGTGTTTGTTATGCGAATCGATCCGTTCATCAAAACCTGAATTCTTGGATTCTTAACCATATATTCAGACTCCAGTGTTCTTCCGTTGACTTTCCATTCAATGGTGGGTTCGGGCGCACCAACTGTTTTGCACAAAAGTTCAATATTTTCCCCAACAGTCCTTTCAATTTGATCGCTGAATGAGACAATCCTCGCGGGAACTGATCGAATAAAAACTCGTTTTGAAAAGAATTCAAAAATGAGATAAATATTTGAGAGAAAATCGATTAAATTGTATACTTTTGGTGGCGATGACGACAGTCACTATATTACTGGTGAGTCCTTCCCCTACAGCGGTCGAGGCTGTGACCCAAAAGGCATATTTGTTAGCTCTGATCAAATTACTGGTCTTATGATAAGTGAGATGTGAAGGCACTGTAAAACTGTTGACTTCCTCTTCATTTGTACTCTTCCTGTAAACCGTATATTTCCGTAAGACTCCATTCGGTTCTTTCGGTGGTTTCCAACTGACTATCACAGAGTCGGTACTCGTCTGAAAGGCTTTGATAGCGTCTGGTTGTGAGGGCAGGTCTTCCTGTGTTTTACAAAAAATATTTGTGGACTCACTGTTTCCGATCTGATTGAAGGCATTAACAGCTATCGAATAATTGGTATTCTTTTGTAATCCATAGAGAGTTAACTTATTTTGTTGAGCCGTCACTTCATTTTTCATCAAATCTTTATTATCTGTGGGTTTGTAGTAAACTCTATATCCCTTCAAAACTCCGTTTATGTTATCGTCGGGCAAACTATTCCACGAAACAGTTATGCTCTGCGATGAGAACGACATACAACTCACACCAGTCGGTCCACTCGACGGAACACTCTCACCGGTGCGGACACTCATTTCATCAGATCGTGGACCGGCACCGACATTATTATATGCCTGAACTATAACTATAATCACAGAAATTTATAAAACAAACAAAGAATTACTTCATTTGCTGACCGATTAAGTGAAGGATATAACGATTCTTTGCTTTTAATTGAAACATAATTTCATTTCATTCGAGTAAATGTTCTGCAAATACCTGAATAGTGTGTGTAAGGCCTCAATCCGTGTAATATTAAAGAGAAAGCAGAACCTAAATCTAAGTTTGGTTTTATTTGAACAGTCTTATAGATGAATGCATCGTTTGAATTGAGCGCTTTGTATCCAATATAAAAACCCTTCAGCTCTCCATTGATCTGATGAGCCGGTGGTGAATACCACTCCACTCTAATGCTAGTGGCGTCTAAAGCCGTCAATTGAATACGTGTCGGAGGACCGGATGGCGATTCTTCTTCAGTGACAACTATCACTTCTTTTGATGGTTTGCTTTTGTCAACACTATTAACAGCGAACACAAGAAGAGAATATTCTGTGGAGGGATGTAATCCTCTCAACACTCCATTCGTTGAGTTTCCAAAAATGCTTAAATTCTTCGTTTCAGATGTTTTTGATTCTTTGTATTGAATGATATACTCAATGATGTGATCATTACCATCGTATGGTCTCTTCCACGATAATGCAATTGTTTGACTAGATTTTGAAACTACACTAATATTATGAGGCGGGTCAGGCGGCTCCTGCACTGCAACGTTAAATGTTTTGATTATTGGACTCTTTAAGTATGAGTTGATTGCAATGCATTTGAAAATTCCTGAATTGGTTTTTGAAACAAAACTGACAGTTAGTGTCGAAATGATTCCTTTTTCAGTCAATTCTTCTTTAATGATATATTCAGAATTGAGTCCAATTTTATGTGAATTGAGAGTCCACTCAACACTTATTGGATGGTCGCCTATCACCTCACAAATCAATTCCAACTGTTGTTTTTGATGAACACTTTTGTTTAGAAATTCAATCGCATCTTTGAATTTGGCCGGAATGTGAACAAAGAGCTTGACTATTGTGCTTAGACCGGGACCAATACCATTGGATCCCTGACATAAATATTGTGCCTCATCTGTTGGCTCCAAAGAGGACACTCTGTAATAATGCAAATTGAACATGCTCGTTTAATCAATACATTATTTTAATGGTTTTCTTAGTAATGTTAAGTGAAGTGATATTTTGGAGAATATTGTATTTCTAATTAATGTATCGTTTGCTTCATTTGAGATAATCGATAATTAAGTCCCGAAGCGATTTCACTAATGAATAGTTAAGTAAAAGGTTTGAGTCTTACTTAAGGGTTCCATTTTGGAAAACTTGATATTTAGGTCCACTCCTTATCAGAATATACTGCTGATGGACTCCCTTTGTGTTGGCCTCACTATTATACGAGTCAACCAGTCTTTTCCATGTAATCTGAACAATGGGAAAGCCGTCAGCAGAACAGTCTATCCTTGCACTACTTCCTTCGACTGCGTGAGTATTTTTAGGTTCAATTATCCACTTCGGAGGAACTGATAATACGAATGATTAAACATTAGTTATCGGCAAAGGAATCAACAAATCCAGTCATCATATCATCAGAAAGACATGAATCAATGTTTTTATTACTCCTATGAAACAAACCATTCTTTCAAAAAACCTAATTATTATTTATTGCATAAAACGGAGGATTTTCTAATAAATCTAATAAAAACTTATTCTCTGCAAAAAATGATGCGATTAGTATCATAAATATAATAGAGCCTGGCATAAATTAATATTAATATATTCCTAACAGATAAGGTCGGAATAAATTCTCAACACTTAAAGAGAGTACGAATTGCATAACACTTTTTCAGTTTCATTGATTATGAGAGAAAAGCTTGACTAGAGTTATACCAGGATTCTATTATATCCAATTGAATGGTTGATGATTTCGATTGAACTTAAGTTTGTGATCGCATTAATTAAATCTGAATTAAATGTTTGCCTCTCAAACAAAACGAATTGAACTGAACTAAACTGAACTGAACTTGAATTCTTATTAATTCAATTACATAAAACATTCGGGCATTAAATCTCATGTTTGCCTTTATTAAGAGCAAGCATAAAAACCTAATTAAATATAGATTGTTATACTCTATTCAGAGAAATAAGTAATTAATGAGGAAATTTAATAAAAAAAATCAAATGAATGTAAAATACTTTCTCAGATTCATCGAAAAGGATATATAGAATTGTATAGAATTGAAAGCATATTAATTATACGAGAGAAATAACTTAATGTTATTAATAGTTTTGTTTTACTTGTTTGAAGTGCTGTCACTTTTCATTTAAAACAAATGATAGAATTGAAACTCAAACGGCTTATAGGAATGGATGGCCCCAAACATACAGATCCTGTGCCTTATTTACAGAATAATCGATAGAATATTTTGAATTTCTTCATTCATATTATTCGTTAGGACTGTTATACTACGAGTGTTATTCTATTGCTATTCATTAAACTTTTGTGAAAGCATTTGATGAAAAATATGGTAAAGTTTTCTAATATTAATCAATTCTTTGCGACAAAATCCAATTTCATGAATAATATTGTTAAGGATATGATATTATTGATTCATAAATATAAAAACTTTTATGTTTTATATATTGAATATTTTCAAATATATTTCGCCAAAAATATATCGAATAACCCCTAAAATTGGATTTAAAATCAGTTTCTTTACCGTTTATTTCTATTTTATTCATTTGAGTGAAAAATAAATAGAAGTCTCGATTCTGAGGAACAAAATAAACGAAAAGTTAGAAAAAAATAATTTCCAGAGTTTTGTTGACTTTACAAAAGAATTGACAAAATTTGGTGAAAATTCAGATTAAACTTTAATGGAAACCCAATTCATTATAAAAAATTTCCAAAAACTAATTATTTGTCAAATAAAAAGAAAAATTCTTCACTAAAATGAAAAACTATTTGATTCTATTTATTTGTCAAAAAAATCGATTTCAAAATGAAATACTCGACTATTTATAAATTGAAGAATTTTTTTCAATTTTCTGACTTACCGTTGACTAAGAGATAGGAACTATAGCTGACAGTCGCCGCTTCGTTCGATGCCATACAACTGAATATCAATAGATTGTATATATATTACAAATTTATAATTACCCAAATTTGGGTCAAAAAAAGCTCTGGAATCGGTATTAATTTCTGTTAATTGCATTAAAGGGCTTAACATGGAATCAAATTTGTGTAAAAATAAGTTCTTATCTCTTCTATGTATTATTAATTTACATTTTATGTTAGGTCTGATCTATGATTAGCCACAAATTCTATGCATTCATAAAGTGACGGAAGGGATGTATATCTAAGACCTAAATTAAAAATGGAGTACAAAAGTCATTAATGCATACCTATAATTGCCATTATGCGAAGAAGACAGGTTAGCGATGGCTAATGATAGTGAAAAGGGGTCGACCTCCTGCACAACTATGCCGTTGTCCCGATTTTTGCCTTCTATTGGCTTTTGATCTTTGAAGAAGTGTATGCGGACGGGTTGGTCTCCTTGTGCTACATTGCAATATACTCTGGTTCTCATTCCTGATTGTAATTTATTATCGAAGCTGAAGCCCTCGATGACAGGCGGCACTAATCATCAGGATTAATTATTCCATTTTAATCTCTAATTTAAAATACATTAATATTTGAGTCGACAGACCTCTGACTCGCATTAAAAATGACTGCTTAACAAAGTCTGAGTTATTGTCACCGAAAGCAATACACGAATAAATACCTAAACAGAAAAGACAACAGTTTTTTAAATTAATTAATTTATAATTGAGTTAAGTATGAGTGCAATGAATGTTAAGGCAAACCAATTACCGGAATCGCTTTTGTCCAAATGCATTATCTCAAGCGTTCCGTTTCCGTGAACTCGATGTCGATGATTAAGTGGCAGTTTTTTGTCGTCTGACAAACAATATTAATATTCATTTATTAAAATCAATTGAATTCACTTAAAACTTGTTTAGAAATCTGAGCCGAAAATTTGCGAACTTTTAAATTGCATTAAATAATAATATCGTCTTTTATTCAAAAATTTCTTTTGAGAAATACCACAAATTAGAGTCAAATTTGACGTTTCATTTATTATTCACTAACATTGGATGCCATAGAAATTCTCATCTCATTTACAGATAGAAAAGGAGAGAAAGAAAATAAAAGGCGATTCACAAAATGGGAAACAAATGCTTTTAAAGAGATAGAAATTTTAGATTTATTTGTCGACAACAACTGATACTCTTTTCACATAACATAACAAAAAAATTATAATTAATTGCATCGCGTTTTTAGATATTAATAAAACAAATTATATTTGAAATAAATTGTTTTGACTTCAGAAGAATAGAGAGACAGTTCAGTTCTCTTTCTCTAAGCGAGAGCTGTGTTTTCAATGATTTAATGCTATTTAAGTTTTGTTTCATTAATACAGATTAGACTAAAATTTATGTTTCGATGATTTGTTTCTCTATTGGAACGCCATTTGAGTCAAACAATTCGTCTTATTCTCTACTAATTGATCAAAACTTATTGATATTTCATTTCATCGTTTGCACCACTTTTTCGTCTAATATTTCTCTAACTTTTATATGATTTCATTTTTTGTATTTAATTTGTGTGCCGTTTGAAAGAACTATTATTTTTCTCAATATATAATAAATGGCTTTTCTTTTGAAAAGTATTTTTTAAACTTTTCGTTGTGAAAGAGTAGAATCAATCAAAAATTATTAGAATTCATGTTCGTTTGCAATCACTTTTATAGCTTCTCATCGATCAATTCAACACAAAATCGACTCTAAAGAATCAAAAATGAATTATCGATGAAAATGAATCAAATTTTTTAAACTTTCCGGGAAATCATTAAATAGTTTAATATATTCTAAAAGTTATGTTTTCTTTTCGTCGATTCGATTGTAATTGTATTGAAGGGAATTAGAAATCCTTATCCGCTCTCGAATTCAATGCAACAAAAATAAGTTTTGAAATGCATTCCATTTTTCAGATAATAAATCACTAAATAATATAAATATTCCACAAATAATATATACGAAAGCATAGCATTAAAGCGTCTCTCTCTCTCTCTCCGTCTCTCTCTCTCTCCGTCTCTCTCTCTCTCTCTCTCTCTCTCTCTCC
>JAQGCS010000141.1:0-33418 GCA_034702105.1 Fuscozetes fuscipes
CTCTCTCTCTCTCTCTCTCTCTCTCTCTCTCTCTCTCTCTGATTTTTGCATTGAGTAATCTTGTTTAGATTCACTCATCTATTCTGTATGAAGAGATGTCTTCAGAGATTGAAATCTCTCAGAAGAATAATAAATGAGCCACTTTTGCTTGATCTTAATTAAAAGCAGATAAAAACAAATTTCATGAATTAGATTCTCCTAAATAAATATTGGACTCATATTTATCTTATTTTAGTCAATAATCTTGTTAAACAAACCTTAATTCAGATTCGTTTTAATTATATAGAAATTCATATTTGAATTACGAAACTATTAATAAATTCAATAGAAGTAAACTTTTTATTTGTTGATCTTATCATTTAATGTAGTTTTCAGTCATAATTCAGTTCAGTTGGAGAGAATCCAAGGCCCACATCAAGAAAAACATATTTTGTAAATCATGAATTATAATCTAGGAATAAATAATTAATTAAATGTTTGATATCTCTCATAGGTATCGCTTCCTTTGAAATAAATCATTGAATCGATTGAATGGAAAATAAAAATCGAAATCAAAACAACGAAACCGTCGAAAGTTTGAGACAAACATATCATTAATGTATTGTTTGCAACGATTTGATTGAAAACATTTTAAAAGCAGTCATTGAATTAGTGTCCGAAAGAGTGTCACAATTGAAAAGCCGTTAGCATTAGAGTGTTTGGATCGAGTCCTCTATAAAATAGTAGTATTAAAAAAGCGTCCGAAGCATCGGTGCATTCATCAAAAACAGGTTTGTCATGAGTTGCACTCAGGTAGAATTTAATAATTGGTCTCTCGCTTAAGCATTTTGATCAGCACTGGAGCTGTTCGCCAGTTTCGGCCATTCAACTCCAACAGTAACACCACTCACTGAAGCTCATGGATCAGTCAGACCTGTTGCTCTGAGTGGAGTGGAATGAGTGCTACTCTGTTTGCCCAAACACTCCAATCAGTATTAAAACAGACCGACAGTTAGAAGCAGTGCCTGTTTTTTGCTCATTCATTCATTTAACACAAGTTTCTTGTATTCATACTTCATATGAATTCTGTGTGCGATATGTAATGTGATGTCTGACCCGCAATATTGTGTACAACAGTTACCAGCGCTAGTGTCAGCTCCCATCCAGCACCAACTGTTTTGCCTCATCCATGTGAATAGCATACCATACGAGACCTGTATTTACTCATCACAACAAACGAGTGACGGCTCTCATATGTGTCAATTGGTTTTCACTAAGAGTTAGGTCAGTGTCGTTATGACTTTTATTCAACTGATTAAAACCTTTTTTGCTCATTATTTTCGAGGGAAATGTCATTTCATTTTTGATTTTATCAAATATTAACAAAAAGATTATTTAATTGAAAGGACTTTTGGGAGTAAAAGAGGACAGAATTTTGAGGGATTTCCAAAAGAATAATATTTTTGTCATTTCATAAGACATTTGCAAAAATTGATTATCAAATAATTAGAATTAAATTTCGAAGAATCTATTTATGGGTTAGGGAGTGATTGGACAGCTTTTTCCTAAAGGTATAACTGTTTTTTAGATTCAACAGATTGTATTGGTTTTGATGGCAGTGATGTTCACATCACACTAGCGTTAGGTCTGGCGAACAGATAAAAGTTTAAAAGTTCATACATGTGTACACTGAGGAAGGAATAACTGTTTTTTGCACAAGATTCTCTTTGACTTACTCTACGGGTACTGAAGGGTCTGTTATCTGGTTTTTGCAAAGAATACAATGTGTTGTTATAATAGCATTACTGACTCTGATATCTATGTTTATCAGAGGAAAAAATACGAGACCTTCATTTGAATGAATGAATTAGCATTTTTTGAGCTCTTCTCTTAAAATTGAATTGCAGGTTGCAACTTTTTACACTTACGCACAAAACCTTACATCAGTTGATTTGCAGTCGATTTAATCGCTTTTTGTTTTACCTGAGATTTTAATTCGTTTTTTCATTGTTTGCTTTCCCAATACAGACGACTGAAGTCGAGTCATACCTGTGCTGTCGTTTCGAATGTCTTTGCATTGAATTCATGTGTGACCAGAAATAAATGAACTATCAAATTAAGTTATAAATTCCTGGTGAACGAAAAAAATTTATAACTTTTATTGACATTCGGTTTACTATTTTTCTACAAATAAATTATGTGAAGAGAAGACTGACTTTTAATTAGAAGTAAAAAAAAGTAATTTCGTGACCGAAAAGGCATTTCTTTCTGACTATTACTGACAGAAATTACCATAAATTTTATGTTCTGTTTACTGACTACCAATTGATTGATTGATTGGCGAAAAAGTCTATTTGTTTTAAGAATTTAGAGTCAAAATAAGAAAATTAATCGCAAATATTCTTCAATCGTGAGATACAAGTGAAGTGTCGGCTCTACTCTACATCTGTAAGAAAATCTTTAATTAATGACTACACGGATTGGCATTAATGCTCTTCATATTGAAGAGCCCTCCACTTACTATTAATAGACTGCGAATGTCCCCAATTATTCACAAGTTATTTGTGATAAATAAGAAAAATGTAATTTTTAAATGTTTGGCGAAATCGTGAAATCGTTGGACGACTTTATTTTAAAACTCATCTTTATTTTTGAGATCATTTGAATGCATAATAATTGTGTCAACGATTGAAATAAATATTATTGAATAATAATTTTCTTCTTTCACATAATTTTCACATAATTTTGGTCGAAATCCAGGAATCGTTTAAATCAATCAAAAGAAATAATGGATTTTTAAATTTTTTACCAATAAATGTGTTAATAATAGTTATTGAGAACCAGAAAAGCCTCAAAATATTAAATTGTGTGACAATTCATATGAAACGATAACAAATACTATTAACTCAAATATTCATAACTTTTTGGAAAAGTATTTCAAAAATAACTGTAATAACAATAATAACAATACTTTTGGAAGAAAAATAATAAACAGTTAATCAAACAAATCATAAGAAACTGACAATCGATATAACGAGAGGCGGAAAACCCGATCATAACTACAGTTATTCAAAACGCAAACAATATTTTTCTGCAATCATTAGACCAGTGCTGAGAAGACTTCAAAGAAACCTCATTTGGAAACTAATAATTTTAATATTGAAATAAGTGAATCATATCATATAAATAGTTCATTGTTTATATAATTCTAAAGAGTAGAGGAGTGAATAAATAATATTAAGACTGTGCACAACTAAACCGGCAAAAAATGGGTAACCATTCGAGTGGATTCAGTAAGACTTTTGTCACGAATCCGACCCATAATCATAAAGAGTCTAAAAGACCGCATTCAGTGCTGGGAATCACTGAAGACAACAATAGATGTAATTTTAAGTCAGCGATACTCGGATCTAATAATAATAGCAGTAATAATGACAATAATAATAAGATTAATAGTAAATATATGAGACCTCCGGGAATGCAATTACCGCCTCTTCCCAGATCGCACTCGTTTCATCAGGCACTCCGGCCTACTGAGAATGGACAGATATTGGCTGCGAAGGGCACAATCAGAGGATTAGAGTTTACTAAAGTAAGTCTTTGATTAATGTATTTTTTCTCCCTCTCCTTACTGTTTATTCACAATTTAAATGAATTACTGAATGAATTGGCTTTGAATTGAGTTTTAGGTCAAATCAAATGCTTCTGTACTGAAATACGAAATGTATTTTTTAAATGAATTATTCTTTTTCTCTGATGTGATGTTTAATAAGAGTTTTTATATCATTCGAGGAAAATATTAATTTTAATTATGATATTTCTCACAATACTTTTCATATGTGTCTACACTTCACAAACTGTCTGAGAATTCCGACCATTAAATCACATTTAATGTGAATTTTCAAAATTTATTTTTCTAAATGAGTGGAATTTTTTTCTTTTAAATTAAAACCTTTTTTCCCTTGGTCATTAAAAAGTAAACAACAATTTCTTATGAGTTTGAAATTGAAATTTTTTCCAAATGTTATCAAACTATAAGAGAAACTCAACAAAAGTGAGAAAAATGTCAAAAAACTGCAAAATCTAATAGTCTTAAAGCGAGAGTCATAGACACCGGAGCCTTTGAATTCAATTATCATTTCCTCATTTGATTTCTTTTGTTATTATTTCTCTAATCAAAAGACAAAAGAAAAGAGAAAACAATTCAATCGATAGAGTCTAGCGTTGAGTACTTCTCGAATATTATGGTTTTAATTGTGTTTTTTGTTGAAAAACGATTGACTTTTCATTTGAGAGTTTGGAAGCCTTCAAATGAAAAGAACAAATCAAACGCTAAATTCAAGTTTCAAACCAAACAACAAAAAAGAGTTCAATTGAAGGAAAAAATAAAAGATTTCTATTGAAATACCAAACCATTGGAATATCAATAAAATCTGACGAAAAAGCGGTTCTCGATTGAGATCAATGAGTGTTAGATCGCTATGAGATCATCGGTTATACACTTATAAACATTTATTTAATATTGTGTTAAATAAAATTTTATTGTTCGCTGATATTATTTGTGCTGACTCTTATGAAAATATGTCAAAAATCTATTAAATATTCACTTAAAGAACTAAATCCTTTATTATATGAGTTTTTATGTTAAGTTAATACCAATTCCTCTGACAAGTCATGAAACAGAAGTGCAATTCAGTTGAACACGAATTTAGTTATGAATAAATAGGTTGACATAAAACTGTACTTTCAATGCATTTACAGATCTTAAGTCTATAACCATTCAAAGAGTAAATTCGAATAATAAACAAATATAATCTTGTTTTTTATGGAACTGTTTTCTAGTTCTAAATCAATGAGAACTCGAATAATCAGTTAGTAATGAAATTTCTTTACTTAATTAAGAGTTTATTTTATTTATTCACATTTGACTTATTCAATAAAATGGCATTTTTTGCTACTTATCCTAAATTTTTGTACCAATTCTAGGCTTGTATTCAATAATTAATTCTATGTTTAATTGATTGCAATCGTAATTAAGATCGAAATTAAAATTTATTTCGTCCATAAATAGAATTATTTGCCAAGAATTCAAAAAACTCTTTAATTTGTCATAAAATTAATAAAATGATAAATGAAACCATAATTTTGTTATTTTAATAAAAAAAAAAGAATAGTTTGCATACAATTAGAGCAAATCATTGACTTAATTGAAATATTCTAAACACTTGTGTAACAAATCTGATAAGAATTTGAAAACAAGTTTTCTTTTTAATAATTACAACAAAACTATAAAAACTTTTGAGAAAATCGAAAGATTTCACTAAAATTTTAATGATTTGGGTCTTAATCTAAAATGGTTTTCGTGTTTAGACTCCACACAAATATGTATTATTGAAATTCTTTTGATTCAATGCACTTTTGAGTCTCTTTTATGTCTGGTCTGACATTGAATTGTCTGAATTTAGGAACAGAGCACCAGAAGAAGAATAAAAAGCGAATTAAAAGACAATTACTATTTCAATGTTAACATGTTATTAAATTTGAGAAAAAAATAACTCAAAGAATGAGATCATATAATAAGAAGCCATAAAATATTTGTGATAATAATATATTGAAGTCTTTTGTTAACTACAAAGTCGGAAATATTGCCAAAACTTCTAACAAGATATTAAACCTAATAATAAATAATATAAAAATTACAAAATGGAAGAATTACATAAAAATTATATTTGCATTAAGGGCTCAAAACTCTTAATTATATAACTGAATGCGGAAACAGAAATGTTTGGCGAAACGAAATTAATTATATTTAAAAAGATTAAGCAAAGCATTAATTATTGATGAGTGAAGACAACTATTAAATTAAGTTATGAAGTAATGAGGAGTGACTCAAACATTAGTGAATTTATCGCTTTTCTTATTTGAAAAATCATGTTTTCGATCGTTATTTTCGGCGATATATCAAAAGAAACCAATTTTTTGCTGAAACAATGAGTTGTGTTTCATATAACAAAAATAAGAACAGATTTGCATAAAACTAACGTTTCGTTAATTTTTATTTTTGACTAATTTGTTGTTTGGTTTGTATGACAGCCCCTCACAAACAACACAAAGAGTCCGATCGCTGACGAACTAAAAGCTATACTAAACTCCCGGCGCTGTAAAAGTGAAACCGATTTGGCCGCAGATAATAACAGCAGTAATGATAGTAATCAGTCGGAGGGCAGTAATTATGACGACTCTAACAAAAGGAAAGAAATCAACGCTATTCGAAAGAGTAGTGCCAGCAATGGAGTGGCTGCTAAAATTCAACGGGCTAAGTATAGGGCCCCACCGCCTCCTCAGAATAGCACTGGTTCAACACCAGACTTGACGAATGCTATGCCTAACAATTTCGATAATAACTCTAATTTGACGGACAGCCATAAGAAGAGTGCGAAACAACAGTTCGTTGGCAGCAGTAGCTCCAGCACTGGTAGCAGTGGTGCTAACAATGGCAACATTGCTCACAATAATTTAGATATCAATAAGAACGGGTTGAATGGTTTGACCAGAAAATTAAGCGAAAAGTCTTATAATTCAAGTAATAATCACAACAATAAAATATTTAGTGAGGAGTCGTCGAGATTTATGATTATACCTCGACTCAAACTACAACCACAACTGCCGGCCCATAAAGATCCGGGTAGTGGTAGTGGCTGCCAAACAAATAGTACCGGTGATAATCATGTTATGCCATCGCGATATCAGTCACGAAATCTGATTTTCGACTCCAAGTATACTAACTTAGAAGGTATGAAAAAACACAAAAAACTATAAAAATGTAATTTACAAACACCTGAAAGAGTGGGTCTATGTTTGGGTCTCACAATTGAGTCTTATTTCTGGTTTCTTTCCTTTTTTAAAATTCGATTTAAATAAATATCTTCTTTTCTGACTTCGTGTGAATCTCTTAGTTTAACCCATTTATGTCTGCAAAGGGACGACATATTTGTCGTTAAAGTCTTATCAATCGATGCGTTTTTAAAACGGGAATATTTTTAGCCTCAAATGTCGAACAAAATATTCTCTCGTAGCGTTTTTTGTACTAGTTAGTCTTTCTTCATGCAAGTCTTATCTATGTTTTGCGGGATGTTTTCGCACACAAAAAATGATTTTAAAAACGATTTTAATGAGTATTATATAAAACTCTATTTTGGTTCACAGTTTTCAACGAGTGCTTAAAATGTTTGTCTAATGTTAATCATAACTTTTATTTAATATGAAATTTACTGATTGTTATCTCAATTTCTCTCTAATTTCTTATTATTTTGCCCTAAAATCTGAATAAATTATTCGTTTATTGAATACTAATTAAAACAATTGCTTCAAACTATTAATTAATATAACTTTCAAATGAAAACAATGAAAGCGATTAAGAAATTTGTTTTACTTTTATTTTGACATATATTTGTTTCGATCGGTAGTTTAGATTAGGAATATTTAACTTGATAACAATCAATCTACGGAAAGTTGAGCGCAAAAAATCATCTAATTTCTAATCGAACTTTAAAGGGAGCAATTTATCCATTTTTTACCGCTACCTTTTGTAATTAGAGCTAACTTTTGACTTTTAAAATATTCATTTATTTAACCTTGTTCCTTTTATTCTTTATTACTATGACTTCATGCTGGTAAGAAATTAATCTCGATCAATTAATCTAAATGTGTTGTAATAGTTGATGACATCATTTTTGAATTTTCAGGCAATAATCAAATGATCAAAACTGATTGCAATCAGGACTATCGCAAACTGAGGCGTTCCTCGTCTTCTAATTACGAAACTGACATCAAGTCTAAGACCAAATCAGATATGATTCCAATAGAAAAGAAAAACAAAACCAAATCTATTGAAAAACTAAATCGAGAACTGAGTAATCGCGACACAAAATATAACAGGGATTACATCAAAATCAGTGACAATCCTTTCTATAGAGAATTGAATTCAATCAATTCTCACGACTTATTTCCTGATCTTCACAGTAATCATAATAATAATAACAGTAATAATAATAAATGTAATTATAAATACTTCGATGAACTGGACTTTCGTAAGTCAGATGAGTTTTATTCAGACAGAAAAGTCAAAAATAAGAGCGCCGACAGTCCGGCCCTCCCGCCAGCCTTCGATGACAACTTCATCCTTAGGAGGAGTACACCGACCGCCGGCCTCAACGAACAGAAGTCTAGTTATTACTTCAATAAGCAAAACGTTCAGCAAAATGGTAATTAATTTATACAGTATTTTCGTAATTACTATTTTAAAATATTTCAGTTGTTTTGGCGTTGAATTAAAAAAATCTATTTGTGTTCAGTATTTTTGGCATTACTTTATTTATGGCCTAATTCTAATTCATAAAAATTTGATTGTTTCTAAAAAAAATTCAACTAATGTTTAATTCTCGAACTCAGAGGCGGTTTATTCAATGGTTTTTGTTTTTGAACTAATTTCTCGATTACTTCAGAGCTTACCTCAAATTTTCACCCAAAAGAAGATTTTATTTCAATTTAATTGTTTAAAAATATTTCCAATTCTAATGAGTTTTATTTCAGTTTCTATTCGTTTGAAACTACTTTTGATTTTTGAGTCAAAAACAAATTTTAAAGACCCAGATATTTATCTAATGAGACTAAATGCCTAATAAGATCAAAAAAGTTTTTTAGGTCGAAGTTCGAGGTCACAATTTGGATGACACGAAAAATACTTTAATCAATTTTCTTAGAGGTCATACATATCGATAGATCTTAATGTGTCTATAAATAAGGAAACAAATTATTAGATCTCATGAATGTCTAATGAAATGAGTGCTGATATTTCGTTTCAAAATTGAATCATTTTTAATGGTTTACGTGTTTTTCAAAGATTGAGATTTTGTTCATTGCTGAAACATAAATCACATTTGATAGTAATATAGCGATAATGCTTTGAAATGACCCGAAATAGGCCATCAATTCATTGAAATTCAATCTCTTGTATTCCTTGAAAACTAATTCCAAGAGTATTTACTTCTCAAGTCTGACCTTTAATAAGCCTTCAAAAGGATTTTACTCTAATTTCATAAAAAACTGAATTTTAATTAAAAATTAGAAATGAGTCGAACCAATAACTCTTCACATAAATCATAAGACATTAAAATATTCTATACTCTGATAATTGCTTTCAAAGATCGCACTAAAAGTATTATTAAAGCATTTCTTAACATCAAGTTCTGGAATTTCATTGAACAGTGAACTTTTTTTTGACAAATTGTTATTTGATTGAAAAACTATTTCAAACAACGCCTAAGTTTTGAATACCTGGCTTTGAATTGAATTCTTGCAAATCTCCAAATTGAGTGCATTTTAATTTTGATTGAAATGTAGAGATGAAGAATAAGTCGATCTTTTCATTCAATTATTTTCAAATCAATAAATATTACTCATAATTCTGGAGTCCATATAAGTCTCTTTGATTTTAATCTCTTTCTGAGAAAATATTTCAAATAACGAAAACCAGATCTTTATAATCCTTTTAATGAATTATTTTTTAATTAAAATCTTTAAATAAGAAAAAAATATCACAGATCCAGATAAGCAAATGAATGCAAATTCCTTGAAATTAATTACTAAATAAATTTGTTTTGACAGACAAACAAAGTAAGAATAAATGTACTGTGAATACAAAGCGTGCAATACTTCCCTGGAGTGACACCGACTCTTACAATACTGCGGGCACTCGAGTTCATCACTTGACAAACGATGATGTTATCAAACCGGCGAAGGCGTTCAATGCCCGGCAACAGCACACTACTTCATCGCCTCCACCTCCGCCCCCTTTACTCAACTTTGAATATGAATTTGATATTTCGAGTGCCAACTGTAAGTCCATTAGGACTAACGTTAGCGATAGTGCCAACTACTCCGACGAAGACGAGGAGGAAGAAATCAAGGTACTAGCATTCATAATTTATCAACCTTATTTTTCTTTTTTCCTCTTTGGGCAAGGTTCATTGAAGGCTTCAGTACTTAATTGAGTTAATTATCTGGATACATTAGGGCACTGAAAATCGATTTTTGTTTTGATTTTTATGAAACTCTTGTTTTCACGAATTGAATTCATGACTAAACTCTGAAAACAACTAAAAGTTTTCAAATTATATCTCAAAATAAAGCATTTAATTCAAAGTTTCAAAAGAATTTTTTCTCATAGTTCTGAATAATTTGCTGATATATCTATTCTTTGTAATAATGTCTTTAAATAAGACTTTACTCCAATTTGTTTGCAATTTTACAATATTTTTGAACTAATTTTTTTCTTGCATTAAAACAATTACGAGTAAAGTATTTTAAATGTAGAGATAAATGAGTTTTCACTTTCAGAACTTCTCATTCATTTCATATCTTATTATTTAAAAACTTGAGTAATAATTATGGCATAAGATTACAGCAAATCATTTATTTATTTAATTGTTTCCTGAATTTAAACGAAAAAATATTTTATTTTAACAAACAATTTATGAAAACAATATTCCCGATAATTAGGTCATAATTCGGCCACAATTACCGCCATTAAAAAGAGAACAATTATCTGAATTACGTCGCGAACGAATCCTATTGTCTGAAGACTTATTCAATTTGAAACCATTCACAAACCATAAGTCGAGCCATTGCTGGACTCCTCTGCACGACTTGAGCACATCTGACGACGACGACGGCATCAATTCGGGCAATCATTCGGACGAAAGCCTACAAAAGTCCGAAAAGGAGTTGAATAGCAATTGTTATGACACGAGATTTACGCTCAAAAATCAATTGAGAACTTTAGTCCATAACAACAAAATGAAACAAAATCACAGCCATCTCTTCCCCTATTGAATAGCAATTGTGTGCAAATACCTGTCCATTATTTCTCCTGAAACCCACTGAAAACATTCAAATCCTGACAGAAAAAAGTTGAATAAAAATTTGTTTATCCATTGTTTTGAAGAACAGAATAACTTTCCTCTGGTTTACTAACTTTTAATGAGTGTCTTATTATTCCATTGAATGTAAAATACAATTTTATGTCACACTCGGATCAAACGATTCTCGGCTTTGTTTCACTTTTCAATCAAAATATTGTATTTCAAATAATTGCAATAAAACTGTGTTTAGATTCGTTTGAACTGAATTCTAGGCTAAATTGAAATCATGTAAATTTCCTGTGAATTAATTCCCCAAAATTGTGAATAAATGTTTGAAAAAGGAATAAAACTGTTTAATTATTTATTTTGAATCCGGGTTTCAATTTTGAATTCAAGCCATAAGTAGTTTGCGATTAGGCTTTGAATTATGAATAGAAACTGTATTTAGAGATTGATATCTTATTTTATCGTTAATGGCATTCAAGATGGGAGTGGAGGACAAGGAAGTGAAGACTTGGATTAATTTCTGAACAATTATTTTGAAAAAATTGTATTCATAAAAATTATGAGTTATTACGAGGGGTGCCTTTTGAGAGATGGCTCATATATGAACTGTTCAATTGGTGCTAACTATTTCACAATCAACTGTTTTCTGGACTAAAATAACAAAATTTATTTTAGAAGTAATTTCAAGCACTTTGTTAGGGAATGGCTTCAATTAAGTTCAACACAATTGTCCCGCAAAACAAGTACTCAGACAGTGATTTGTATGGAACATACTTTTTCGCAATAATTCATAATATTTTTCATTATGTTTTCATCACTTTATTCGCTTTATTCTCGTTTCGTATAATTTCATATATTCTTACGATTATCGATGCATTTCATTCGAGTAAACTTATGAATGAGTTGTCGACAGATTTTTTCATAACTAAATAATTAATTTTTTTCCTTTAGACGAGAAATAAAAGTTCAAAATAATTCATTGCCAGACTGTGACCCACTAGAGTTAAGCACCGAATTTTAAGCAAGGCTATTTTTAAAAATGTCATTTGTTAAACTTATGTAGGAGTTATAAATGAAAATTCTTTTCTTCGAAGTCAAGGATTCGTTTATCGATTATTTGTTTTACGAGAATTTCTTTAATTGTTTTATTGTTTAGTATTTCATGTTTTCTAATAATTAATGCTTTAGTTAACAATTGTCTCACATTTAGGTATTCATTGAATTTGTTTGAAATAAATTATTTTAATTGAGTTTTTCTTTTCAAATATGAAATTTAAAGGAATTTCTCTCAACTTTTGAAAAATGAATTCAATTTCACTTCATTTTAATTGAAGGCAAAAATCATGAAATTATTCAAAATTGTTAACTAATTCGTGACTTAAAGTACTGAAAAGAGAGCCGGACTCGCGTTTCAGTGCAAATAATTGAAACTTTTTATCACAATATGTAAAAATCGAAAGATTGATAAATAAGAAAATAAGTGGTAATCACTTGCAGGTTGTCTTTTGAATATTCAATGCATTCATTATTCAGTTATTCAAAAGAAAAGCCTCAGCAAAATCATGCATTATTTTCATGCTCCTAGATTATAATTATGAATACATTTGCTCTTAAATTAGAACTAAATTGAATAAACACTTAAATATGAATATTAAAAAATAATTTGTGCTGTCTCATATATAATAATTTATATATGATTAGATTAGTTCAGATTAGTTCTGATTGATTGAAACATTATTATGCACAGAATTTTAACTTTTTGTTTTCTACCAGATCAATTGATAAAGTTTAAACTTTCTTAATAGACTAATTTGGCTAAAATTAAGGCTACTTCCTGGTCAAATAATTTGATTGAAACTAGATATCGATTTAAAATTTCAACTATTTTATATCTTGCTCTATTCCAAAATATATTTTAAATATTATACAGATATTACCTGATATAACTTATTACCAAATTATAATCAATAGAAAGTGCCATCAATTGTATTGGTTTTACGTTATTTATGTGCTTTGAAATCACGTGTCATTTAAAAGGCAGAACAAAAACAAAGCAAAACGTTTGAAATACGAACGAATAGACTTATTGTCATTCGTTAAGTAATGCCAAGAATAAAGTCGGTTCCCGTTCCTAAACGCCCGGCAAATGATGACCCACTTATAGATGACACCGAACCGCAACCGGAGACCTCTTTTACGACAATACCTGACAAACGGCGGCGAAAAAGTCTTAAGAAAAAATGTTATGAATTTGTTTTGGACCCAGACTTCGAGGAGTTCTTAAGTGACTCCAATTTCTATCTAACCATCAAATATATCGATAAAAGTCAGACCAATCATAAAATTCATTTTTGTCATTAAAATTAATATCTATTTTCGGCATTTGTTAGGTGAAAGTAAAACTCCGGATTATTGTCGGTGTCTTTTGGGCTCTTTTTCTGTCATTGTTTCGGACGATAACCCGAGAGACAAGTGTTTTGACATAAACTCAATAAACAATCAGAGTTTATATATATACGTAAAGTACCGGCCCTTTGAATCGGTCCTATATTACGATTGCAATGAAACCAAAACAGGAAAAAACTTTTCGATTAAATTCGAGTCCATTAATGGCGACAACAATCAGATCGGTTTCCAATTCATCGAATCTCTGAATTGTTCGCAAATCCTTCTGTCGACTGATCTCTCATTCGATGAAAAGAAGATTTCAATCAATGTATGGCTGCTTAAGACAGGCGTCAAACAGCTGTCATTCCATTCGCAGCCATTAAACCCAAACATTCAAATGTTGTATTTAATGAACTACTTCTATGACTCTCCCATTCCTGAAGAGCCCCCAAACAATGGTAACTGAATTTTATTTTATGAATTTGCAAAATAATGAGACAATTTAAAAAATGAACAGATATTTCAAACGAAAGCGTTGAACAGTTATATTCGCGAATCAAAGACAGACATATGAAGAATAAGCACAACATTCCTGACGTTGATGTACAGAACCCGGCGCTTATCCCAACATTACGTTCCTATCAAACGGAAGCTGTAAGTAATTGGAGTTCAAAAACTGATGTATATATTCTAACAAACAGTATGAATGTTAGGTTCAATGGATGCTTCAAAGGGAACGCACCGATGATATCAATGATCACCAAACTATTTACGAACAAATAGAAACAAGAGATGGAAAGTTAGTTCATTATAATAAATATTTGGGCCTTTTTATCGATGAAAAGAGTTTTCCCATTAATTATATTTATGGCATATCCCAAAGCGGAATATTAGCCGATGAGATGGGGTTAGGAAAGACTATTGAAGTCCTTTCTTGTATTCTCTGCAATCCTAAGCCATTGAACAACTATTCTATTGAAGAATATTACAAAATTGATAATAGATTTGATCACAATTATGACGGTTTGTCTATAAACACATTTATTTTAACAAATTTAAAATTTTTGAAATTAATTGAAATCAGAGGACTGTTTTGCGTGCGTTTGTGGAGATATATCTGATGTGAATCGACATAAGAGGAAGAAAGCAGTATTTTTCGACGATCACTGCAAATATGATTCGATTGATAGCGAATACAATACGAGTGAAACTCATATCGATAGTGACAACACTGACGAAGAGGAAGAGTGCGACGAAAAAGAAATAAAACTCATGAATGAACAGAACATCAATAGACTAGTGATTCATAAAATGGTTGACCACAAACCAGTCGTCCGAATGATTAAAAGGAAGAATAAAAAGAAATCCGTTAGAAAAATAAAGAAACCAGATTTAGACTTAATAGTGCAGTGTCGTGGATGTGGCTCATATCAACACTCAAATTGTGTACATTATGATACTAGTAAAGGACAACCTTACTTCTGTGGGCATTGTTGGGTTAGGGAAGGTATGGCACCGGTAGAGTCAAGAGCAACACTTATAGTTAGTCCCCGATCTATAAACCATCAGTGGGCAGAAGAAATCACTAAACATATCGATTGTTCCGGACTTAATATTTATATTTACGAAGGGGTAAAGTCTTCCAAAGGTTATATACAACCTTTCGATTTGGCGGACAATGACATTGTGCTGACCACTTATGAAACATTTCGGTCTGAAATCGATTTTGTGAATCTGCATCACTCTAATCGATTCCGTTATCCGAAACGATTTAATTCAACGCCTTCGCCACTCATAGCAGTCAACTGGTGGCGCATATGTCTGGACGAGGCACAGATGGTTGAGGGCGCGTCAGCCAAAACCGCAAAAATGGCGCACACTCTCTATGGGAAGCATCGGTGGTGTATTACTGGGACACCCATACAAAAGTCAATCAATGATATATACGGTTTACTCTATTTTATTGGTGAAGAGCCCTTTCATGAAAAGCTTTACTGGCAATCAATGCTATTTTGGCCCTACGCGTCTGGTAAGTCACCATAGTTTGATATAGACAGGGTATCATTAATTATAACGAATCTCAATGATATCAGGTAATACCGAACCGATGGTCACTGCGTTAAGTCATTGTTTTTGGAGAACATCAAAGAAAGATGTTTGCGATCAATTGGGAATACCTATTCAAAAGTCTACTACTAAAACATTGGAATTCTTTCCCGTCGAACGACACTTCTATTTGAGACAACACTCGGAATGTCAGCGAAAGTTCACCGAAAAAATGTTGAAATTCTCAAATCTGAATATCAGACTCAAAGAACTCGACAGAAAGACCGCTAATATTGTGATGACTCCACTCTTAAGTCTTAGACAAGTAATTAATTGCTATAAAATACGAGTAATTAATTATATATTTGTCTTCGAAGGCCTGTTGTCATCCACAAGCTGTTAGGGGTAAGTTTCTGCCAATTTCTAAGAAAACATTAACAATGGATGAGTTGCTGAACACTATGATCAAAAACACACAATACGAGTGTGAAGAAGAGCACCGCAAAATTATCTCATCGTTCAATGGAATCGCAGCCATTCATATAATTGATGTAATCTCTAAATTCTTTTCTACAAACATTAATATCACTTTTTTTTATATCGATTTGTAGGGAGACTTCGAGAAAACCATTGATTTCTATAGAAAAGCACTGAACTCTATTGAGAACTATAAGGCCAAAGACCTATTCCGGACCGACAAACTGCAACAGTACCACACTTTACATAATTTGGCAGAAATTCTTGAAAAATGTGGAGTTAAACAAAAAGATAAGGATTCCGATCAATACTATAATAAGGAAAATGAAGAACAAAAAGTATTCTGAATTTCCATTTATTCAATAATTTAATTATTGAATTGTTTTCACTCACAGACAGTCATAACCATAAGCATAGAGTTTGGTCGCACTCTTCGCGACGAGTATTTAAAATACGAGTCATTACAAATACATAACGAATATTTAGCTAAAGGAACGGCTGCTATAAACGAAGTGACTCAACAATTGGGGCCATTAATTGAAAACGTCGAACAAATTGAACTAGTAATTCAATGACCAAATTGGTTTTGCTTTTGACTAATTATAAAATTTCAGTCTTTCCATCTGTCGAATCAAAACCCATGGTGGAAATCCGCCATTACTTTCCTCAGAAGCAATGATGGAGAATACAATTTGATCACTCGTGTTAAAGAAGCACTGGAAGCGCACAGCCTTAGAGGGACATTAGGTGAAGAACAGCTCTCAAAGTTTGTCTCCATTTCTACAAAATTTAGAGAGTCTTCGGGTCTGATATATATTTTGGACAAATGTTTGCGTGAATTGCATGACTCAAGAAGTGATCTCAAAGCGACGATCAAAGAATTGAAACCAAAGCCGTCACAAATTGAGTTAAATGAAGCGATTGATTGTCATTTGAGACCCATTCGCGACAAAGAGGGCAATAGAGCCGATTGTGTCGTCAAATGTAAATTCTGTCTCATCCACGAAATGTTTAACAAATATGAGATGAAACTCTATTACTTCAGCGCTGAGGAGAAAACAGAAGAGACTGCCTGCAAGTCCAGCGCCCTCATGGAAAAGGTGTGTAATGTTAACTGTTTTACAACTTCTTAATAATTTAAATGATTGGTTAACAGCAAAGACGTGGCAATTGGGGCGACAGTGAAACTGAACAGAGTTTGAAAGTAATCAATCAGTTGTTTCGATATAAAGCTAATGGTACTATAAATGAGCACAGACTCATTTTAGAAGACGCCAAAAGTCATTTAAAACTTTTTGAAAGTCTTAAGAAAGAGTTTCGGGGTTTAAGAGCCGTTTGGATGGAGACCTTTGACTTTGTCTCACAAATAGATGAATTAAATATGGCCACAATTAGGCTCAGACTACGCTATAAAGATGAGCCTAAACCAGAAGAGACTGTCACTTATATTTTGGAACCGCATGAGGTGTCCATTCAATTAGAAACACTAAAGTCAGATGAAGTGATTGCAAGAAATGCTTTGGCGAAGAAGTTATCGCATTTGTATTATTTGAATAATCTCTCGAAAGACGATTCCTATCGAAAGGGGGGCAAAAATCTGGAATTGTGTCCCATTTGTCAATACTCTATGGGAGATCAGTGGTCAGTCCTCCAGTGTGGGCACAGCTTATGCGTCAAATGTCTCGATATAATGATTAGTCAATATTCGCGTGAAAGTCGAAATGGCCTAACAATTCAATGTGCAATGTGCAGAGAGCCCTGTCCGGTGTCAGCACTACTTTATGTTAATTCTCTTGATGATAACGAGATTCAGAACGCCATAGAAGTGAAAGGAAGTTGGTCCACCAAAATTGAAGAAGTGGTCAGATGTCTGATCAAAATTATATCGGATGACCCAATGGCTAAAACCCTGATTTTTTCGACTTGGATTGATGTCTTGCAACTCATTTCAAATGCTTTGCTCGAAAATGAATTGAATCACATTTTTATTAAACATTCGACAAAATTCAGTGAAAATATCGATAGCTTTAAGCAAAACAAAGATATAAAAGCATTACTTATGGCAATGGATTTGGGCGCTAAAGGTCTCAATCTTATTGAAGCCACTCATGTTATTCTGGTTGAGCCCACTCTCAACAGAGCTAATGAACAACAGGCCGTCGGACGGGTTCACAGAATTGGACAAACAAAGTATTTAAACATAGTTTTGTTCATTTTTAATCCAATTGTCAATTGATTTTTAGGCCCACATTTGTTCACAGATTTATTGTGAAGAACACAATTGAAGAACGAATTTATTATCTATACTCAAGTGAGAGCCGAACAGATGAGTCAACTCCTTTACAGTTGGCTGAAACCTCAGAACACGCTTTCATTACTTTGAATCAAATGAAAGAACTTTTTGATACGAATTGAAAATGAATTTAAACTACTTTTTATTTAATTTGAATCGACTCTCAGTTCTTTACTTTTTCTAAAGTTATTAATTGTAATATAAAACTATAATTTATATCATATATTGACTCAAAGCCTAATTTTATGTTTTATTTTATTTCTAAACTAAAATTATTGACTTTTATATTAAAGACAAAAGAATTTGTGATAATAATTATGATATTCCTAAATAAATAAAGATCTTTAAAAAAGGTATTTTCATTTCATTTGTCGAACTCAATGACTGTTCTTATAGTGGATCCGCTTCTCATTAAATCAAAGCCTTTATTTATATCTTCTAATTTTATATTATGTGTTATGAAAAGATCCAGATCTAATTTTCCGTTTAAATATCTTTGAATCAAATATTCGATACCTTTTCTCGGTTTAAATCCCCCAAAGAAACTGCCGGTTAATCTTTGACCAGTCAGTAGGAGCCAGGGGTCAATTGAGACAAATGTCCCTGTTAAATAACTTCTTTAATGAGTGTTAATATAGTTGAGGACAAACCTTTAGGCGGTAGTCCGACGACAACACAAAGTCCCCAACGATTTAGTGATTCGAAGGCGGACTTAATTGCGCCCACATTTCCGATGCACTCAAAAGTATAGTCGAGTCCTCCATAAGACTGAAACAACTGCTCTACGCTTTTGAAATGATCGGGTAATTTGTTTGGATTAACGAATTCATTGCATCCAAACTTCCTAGCCACTTTGAACTTGTTTTCATTGATGTCGATTCCAATTATTCTTTTAGCGCCCCGTTCTTTAGCGGCCATTATAGCAGCCAAACCAATAGCTCCTAATCCGAAGACGGCTACATCTGAATCCTTTTCGACTTTGGCCACATTCATAACATTGCCGAAACCGGTGACAACACAGCATCCAATTAAGCAGACTTTTTCGAGGTGTGCTCTCTTGTCAATCACAACAATTGACTCCTTAGGCATTACTGTGTATTGACTAAAAGCACCACAACCAATCGATTTATAAATCGGTTTTTCATCCAGTGACCAAAATCTGGTGGTGCCGTCGGGCATCACATTTAACGTTTCCTGAGTTCCTGGTATTCAATATTAGAATAACAAAACATTAATTTATTTTGCAATACCTGTGCGGCAAAAGTTGGTCTTTGAATTCACACATAAATCACATTCCATGCAATTAGGAATCCAAAGGGGGATAACATGATCGCCAACACTGACGCTCTCAACTTCAGGACCAACACTCTCGACAATACCGGAGCCCTCGTGACCCATAATTAAGGGAAATGTAAAATCATTGGCGATATTAGTGTCCAGGATATGTAGATCTGACCGACAAATACCACTTCCAATGATTTTTATTCTTATTTCTCCCCTTTTCGGTGGATCGACATAAATATCTTCGATTATCAGCGGTTGATGCGGACCGTAGGCCACAGCGGCCTTACATTTGATTCTTTTAGTCTCCATTTGGTAAATAACTCAATTGTATTAAAAATTTTCTACTAGCTAATTTTCATTTTTAGTTAGATAAGATTAAATAAATTAGATAAGATCATTTGTCAATGTCATGTAAAGGCAAAAGTGCCAAAGTGTAGGCAAACTGGAGCCCAAAATCTGATATTTATATTAATTTGATTCATATAATATTATTTATTCGATTATTGACTAAAGTTAATAGCTCACTTAGTTCATTCTTCATGTAATTTGCTCGATAAATTATCAATTCCATAATAATACATAATTTAGCGATTATCAAACAAACAGTCGTCCAAGTAAACAAGCTCTTAACAAAAGTCAATCCAATTATTTCGAGGCTCTTGTGATTGTGATCAATGATCATGCTACTATTTCTTTGCATTCGATTAGATATTATTTCATAAAAGAGTATTTTCCTAAAATTACTTCTTATATTAAGTCCCGTTTCGACCATTATTTGCATTCTGGAGAAGAAAATTTGAAAATAAATTTTTATGTAAATGAAAAAACTAATTAACTTTACATTTTAAAAAGATTGATCCTGGTTTTCGTTTGATTCTTATTAATAGAAAAGCCAATCAAAGAGTAATAGTATTTTTGTTGTCCAATCGCCAAATTGTTACCCGAATTAAAGTACTTCTTCTTCATTACAGTCGATAATTCTGAGATCAAAACTGATTTCCTTTTCATTATTTTCTCAAATGCTTTCTATTTTAAAAAAATTCAATTATTTATGAAAATGTTTAAGACAATTATTGACCTTGTCAAAATCCTCATTGTCAACAAAGAATTCAACTTGAGACTGAATTCCTTCAAGACTTTTACCAAGTGGATTACCATCAACTAAATTGTTGCGGAACTGCCACCAAACCCAAGAGTTGTTATTAATAATTGCACTCAAATTCGAGTGAATGAGTTCTTCGATTGAATTAATCGGTTTTTGTTCGTCAGATAATATAAACCTAAGTGCTCCAGCAGAAAAACAAAATACCATTATCAAAGTGGAAAATGACCAAATTGTTAACAAAGCATCATTTGACTTATCAATCAATGGCTGATTCAGTAAACATCGGAAAACTTTAAAGAATATGGCGATAATCGATATGTTTGGTTGTTTTTCATTCAATTTGACTGCAATTAGAAATTAACAAAGACTTGCAATAAATGATTTCAATAGAAAATATTTTGACTTACGTTTGAAATTATAAAATATTGTTATATAAGAAGTAATGCTTAGAGTCGACAACAAAATCAATATCCATATAATTGAAGAAAATATTTTGAATAAATTCGACAAATTGGGTATTTTTGCGCAAAGGGCACTCAGAATAACCAAATTGTACTGCTCCATATACCATTGTGAGTTTGAAAACTTCATTAAATATTCTTCAATGGTCATTGGGTTGAGAGCAAGGTCGAATTCCTTGATTTTTAAGAAATTTAGGAATTTAAAAACAATTATAGTATAATAATAAATTAATAATTATAAATAACAAACCGGATTAGAGCTAAAATATTTATCCAGGCTAGTTTGTTGCTTTAAAAGCCTGAATGTTATATTGAAGGCAACATATTTTCCTTGTGATAAAACACTCAGAACTTGACTCTCAAATGCACAAAATTGATTCAATATTAGCTAAATATTGGAAAAGTCAGATAGTTATAAATTTTACTTAAACGTCACCTCATCTTGGTGAAATATCATCAGCCTTTTATCACTAGAGTAGTCCCCCAATCGATTGTCGCCCCACTCGTAGTGTCGACACTCATATAAATTGTTTAACATTTTCAAAGACATTTCTCTTTTCAAATATAAAAATGAATTCACCAGAATAATTTAAACATGACACATCAATTATTTATATGTGTCATGTGAAGAGACAAACAATGGTAATATTCACCACTAAATATTTAGTTGAGTTATTCATTAGTTGAGTAAAATTGAATTCTATTGAATTCTTTTTATTAAATAAATTCATAAATTGATTTATATTTCAGATAATAAAAAGTAAATCAAATTAATTGATTGACTTTTCTGGAGATGCAAAGCCGCCATTGAGAACTAGCTCTAAACTAGCTTCAAATTCATATATATCGTGATAAGTGAATAGTAAGAGTGATTCTTTTTTGGCCCATCTATCATACATTACATTCATTCAGTACTGGCCAGGGATGGGCAAGGTACTACTGACTTTTGGATATTAATAAACTGTGAAAATTAGCACACACTTTACTATTAATTCATTTCAACTTCAAGCTAGTTCTCGACCCATGATTTATAGTATTGTACTTCAATTATTAGAATAGAATTGATAGCTCAAATTGCATTGTGGTCATATCAAAAATAAATTAATAATAAAATCTTTAGTATAAATCTTTATTTGCTATAAGTTTCAACATTTTGCATTTATTGATTATACTGTCTATCGATTACTCTTTAGTCAATCCATTTATGAGATTAAAAATTATTCAAATTAATTGTATCACAAAGAGTTTCAAAAATAAATTAACTATTAAAAAACTTCCTAGCTGCAAATGATGACGTAATCAAACCTCACTCCAAAAACAGTGGAATGCTCATGAACTATGGAAAAATTGTCAAATCAAAGATCTAGGTCATTTATATAAGAGAATAAGAAGAGGTCAATTTCAATTACTTGATTATATAATAAAATTGTTATTTGATTTTCAATCAAATATTTGATTGACTCAATTATAATCGCAAATATACAGATTGTAAAACAGCCACAAATCCAAATGAATATATTCTTGATAAAAGTGAGTTTAACTATGTGTCGATTCTTCACATTGAAGTAGTTTTGTGTCTTATTATCACTGATTTGCAATCGATTAGCAATTATTTCGTAAAATAAAAGTTGTTTTGTTTGGCTTTTTATGTTTAGACCCGATTCTACCATAATCCTGATTCTAAAAACAGATCAATGTTTAAAATTAAAATTGATCCAGCTTACATGTCGAAAATCTTTTCCCTGGTTTGTGAGTGTATTTTATTGATAGGAAAGCCTAACAGACAATAATAATACTTTTGCGCTCCGATTTCCAAATGATATTCTGAATTCAAGTACTTCTTTCTTACGACAGTCGACAGTTCTGAGACTAAAACTGCTTTTCCTTCTAATATTTGCTCGATAACATTCTAAACAATTTTTCACAAAAATATTTAATCGAAGAATAGAGAGAATTTTAAGTCTAACCTTGTCGAAATATTCGTCATCATTAATAAATTTCATTTGAGATCTAATATTCTTTAGATTTTGATCAAGAGATTGATTGTAATCGAGGTTATTTTGGAACTGCCACCAAACCCACGAATTGTTATTATTGATTGCACTCAAATTCGATTTAATCAACTCTTCAATAGAATTGATTGGTTCTTTCTCATCTAGTAAAATGAAGCGAAGAACTCCCACAGAAAAGCATAGCATTATTATAAAAGTCATCAAGGACCAAATTTTCAGTAAAAAATTGTTTGATTTATCACACATTGGTTGACACAATAAATATCTCATAACTTGAAAGAGTATTTCAGTGATTATTGACCTTTTTTGCTCATTGCCTGTAATTCATAAGTAAAATGAAATAATCGGACAAATATTCTATAAATTGTACATGTTTATGCATTAATACCATTTAATTTGTGAAGTATTATTAAATATGAGGTTACGCTTAAAATAGAAATCAGAATGAAAAACCAGACGACCGGGGTGAATATTACAAATAAATTCAAATTATTTGCTGTTTTTGTGAATAGAGCGCTTAGAATGACGAAATTGTTTTGTTCCATAAACCATTGTGACTTAGAAAATCCAAATAGATACTCATCGATTGTCATTTCGTTGAGTGCCAGGTCAAATTCCTTGAATAAAATTGCCTTAAATTAATTATATGTATTCTCTTTGTACTTTCATTGACCAACCGGATTATTTTCGAAGTATTTAGCAAATTTTCCTTGATGTTTCATCAGTCTAAGCGTGACATTGAATCGAACAGACTTGTCCTGGGTCAATACATTTAATACTTGATTCTCAAATCCACAAATTTGGTTTTCAGGAGACTGTCATTTCAATTATTAATTAATAATTAATAGTTTGTCTTTACCTTGTTTGTTATTACCTCATAATAGACCATGAGCCTTTTATGACTAGACAAATCTCCTAAATGGTTGTCCTGTAACTTAAAATGCTGGCAATCGTCTAAATTTAAGGCCATTTTTGATCTCAATTTGAGTTATTTAGAAGAAACGGTAAACTGAAACGAATTCTTACAATTCGTTCAACTTTTTTGGTAAATTCCTTGAATAGATTGATTTATGAATGTTTTATGCAAATCATTATGAGTAAGGTTGAATTTCCAATCAAAAGAAATTCCTTTGAAAAGAATTCAATTCTATTTTCAATAACAAAGCAATTGAAGGTATGAAAAGACATTCAGGTTTGCTATAACTTATAGCAGGGAAGGCCAAGGTCCCTCGGACCAAAAAATTAGGGGGTATAGGAGGGTATTTTCCAGACTCACCGGGGAAAAAAGCCACAGCCCCTGTGAGTTTTTACTAAATCTCCAAAATTTCGAGGAGGAGAGGGGGTGCTGACAGAAAATTTTCCGCCTCGCTTCGCTTGGCAAACTCAAATCGTTCCCCCTTGCACTTTTTTGAGACTCTCCAAAATTTCGACAAAAACTCCTAAAATTGGCTTAAAAAACCTAAAATATTTGCCACCTTGCTTCGCTCGGCCAAATCTTCCCGTTTGCCTCACGTTTCCGTTCGCCTCGCTCGGCGAAGGGGGTCCGATTTGCCTCAAATCTAGGGGGTTCACTCGAGCCCAAAAACTAGGGGGTATTTGGTACTATACCCTCCTTGAACATCCCTGACTTATAGGCTAGAGAATAGGCTTGGCCAACCGTAGTAGGTTACCAGTGTAACGGAAAATACTTATAGTTAAGAGTTCTAAAAATTTACAAGATTAAATTTTACTAATAAGGAGAAATAAGTAAAGCATCGTTTCTGACTGAATCCAGAAATGCACCATAATTAATTAAAATTTCGATTTATATAGCAAACTTTGTCTATTATTTTGCATGTTATTTTAAATATACAAACTCACCCTTTTCAGTTTATCAATTTTTGCACTGAAGTACTTTCCGTTTCACTTAAGAAAAGGTTGCCCAGGCTACTATAGATTAATTTATTATGAATAAGCAATAATATAAGCCCAACCGGTGGCCTCTCCACACTTTCAATTATTATTAATAATTTATTATGTACACTTTGACTGACTTGTTACCAAGTAAAATAAAATCTGCCATTTTTGATTAGTAAAAATAAACGATTAAATCGATGATTGCAAAATAAGACTACACTCAATTTTCTCCAAAAATATTTTCTCACATTTTGTACATATAAATGAACTTAAAGTGAAATGATTTCATAACTCAATTGAATGTCTGCTTTTGATTACTGAGAATTAATTTATGCTTGTGAAATAAAGTCCTTTGAGTTGCCTAAATACCATGAGCCTAATCATTTTAAATGTGTCAATAAATAGTGAGGCGATTCAGTTATGAATTATAACTTTTAATAAGTTGATATTCACAACCCTTTTGACAAAGTTTACACATTTATTTAAAAGACTGTTTATTACAGTTTGGATGCTCAAAGGGTGGGGGTTGACCTCTTGCCCACTCTAGAGTAGAAAAAATTGTCATTCAAATCCGATGTGTTTTGACCCCCCCCCCCTAGAATTTTACCAAAGTTTAACATTACATATATACCCCCTAGAAATTTTTGGTCTCCCACTGGGCCTAATATAATTAATAATTAATAATTATTATTTTACATTCTATTAATTGTCAATTATTATTTTGAACAATCAATTATTAAATAAACTATGGCCTAGGGAAATTATTTTGGAATCAGATAAATGTCAAATTAAATACTTTAATATATTTTGATACCATTTCGATAAGTATTGAAAATAAACTAATTGTAAAACAAACAGCGATCCAAACAAACAAACTCCTAATGAAAGTCAATTCAATTGTGTTTACATTTTTATAATGAATGTCATTCAGTGGACTCTTTCTATTGTTTAATCGATTCGCCAGAATTTCAAAAAGAGTCAATTTTCTCGAATAACTCCTTAGATTGAGTCCCATTTCAACGATAGCCCTAATTCTAATTGAAAGATATATTTGTATATTTCTCAAAGCTGAACATGCTCACATTTTAAAGAGCGTGTTCCTTGTCTCTGTTTGTATTTTATTTATTGGAAATCCTATCAAAGAATAGAAGTACTTTTGTTCTCCAATTCCCAAATTGAGGCCAGAATTTAAGTACTTTTGCATTACAATTGTGGACAAGTCTGAGACGAGAACTGCTTTTCTGTAAACAATCTTCTTTATAGTTTCCTAAATTTTCAAAATAATCGATTAAAGTATGAGTGAGTGTCAGCATATGTATCACTTTGTTTTTGATGTCCACGAATCTCAATTTAGATTGAATTCTTGCAAGATTTTTATCGACGGGTTTATTATGATTGATATGGTTTTGGAAGTGCCACCAAATCCAAGAATTATTATTATTAATTGCTGTCAGATTAGATCCAATCAACTCTTCCAAAGTATTGATTGGTTTGTGTTCGCGATGTATAATAGAACTAAGAATTCCGGCTGAAAAACATAATGTAATTATAAGTGCCATAAACGACCATATTCCAATTAAAAGGCTCTTCGATTTATCATTCTTTGGTTGATTCAACAAATGTCTAATAATTCTGAAGAGTATTCCAATGAAAGGGAAATCAAATTTCTTGCTCTGATTCAAAGAGACTGCAATTAATGCAATCAAATGAAAGTTTGACAAAATTATAATAAAATTATTATACAATTGTAATACTATTGTATAACTACTGTATTATACCTTTAATATACTGCAATGCAATTGAGTGCGAGCTTAGGCTTACAATCGATAACAAAATTAAAATCCAAATTATCGGTGAAAATATTGTAAATATATTCAATAAGTCATTGCTTTTTGTGAAGATTGCACTCAAAATAACCAGGTTATATTGTTCCATATGCCAATGTGATCTAAAAAATTCAAGCATATAACCATCGATGGCCATTGAATTTAGAGCCAAATCGAATTCCTTATTTAAATTTTTAAAAATTCATTTGCAAGTTTGTTTTGATTTAAACAAATAAAATAGCACTGTACCGGGTTAAGCTTGAAATATTTGCCTTTATTAGTAGATTTATTAAATAATCTAAGTGTAATGTTGAATTTAACATATTTGCCCTGGCTTAAAATACTTAAAATTTGACTCTCAAATCCACAAATTTTGTTCCAAATAAACTGAAAATTGAGTTAAATTAAATAGACTTCAATAGACTTATAATTATTACTTACCTGGTAAAATATCATTAGTTTTTTAACACTTAATAAATGTCCAAATGCATTGTCACCAGATCTTAATAATTGACAGTCGTCTAAGGACATTTTTTAAACTACACGGTACAAATAAAATCCTAATAAAGAGATGATTTATAAACAATTATTAATGATTAACTGCATTAGTCTAAAAATACATACAATAATTTGTTTCCTTGGTAAAAATCAAATCAATAACAAACATGCTAAAATAAGTTTCTTTTGATGGCTTTTCCAATGCACTGCTATTGAAGAGTAGAATTAAGTACTATTTCTCAATATTACCAATTAAAGCAATAATTATTTAACATAATTATAGATTAGTTGCCAACTCCATTTAACATTGACAACAAAAGTGTTATGAAAAATTAAATAGTTTTATATAAAATGTGTTTTATAATTGAAATTGGTTGTCATATTTATAAACAATTAAACTACGTTCATTTGATTTATATTTTAAAATAATCGCCAATTATTATTTGCAATTTTTAAATCCTATGAGAATTATAGGTGAAATATGTACAGGCCAAATTAATTTTAGACCCTTGCAATCGTTTTATGTTCAGATAATTCTACAATAAGTTTCTTCTTTTTCTTAAATTTGAATGAGATTATTTCCAAGATAATTGTCGATATGCTGAGTGAATAAAAAATCCAAACCCAAAGCAATAGAGTTTTGACGAAAACGAATTCCAATTTTCGCAATTTGTTTATTTTGTGATCCGTGTAATCTTTTGGTCGGTTGTTGTTCGCAAACATCAGTCTCTGAGCGGAAGCCCTTCTCTCTGTTCTAATGTTTAGACCGGACTCTACTGTTATCTCAATCCTAAACAAAGTTTTGAGAATCAATATTTGTGTTAATATTAGTTTAAAAACTGACAGTTTGAATATGAATTGCCTTGTTTCACTATGTTTTCTATTAATTAGATTACCATTAAGTGAGTAATAATAAAGATGTTCACCGATTTCTAATTGGAATTCTGAGTTAAAATACTTCCTTTCAATAGTTGTGGTCAATTCCAAAACCAGAACTGCTTTCTTATCAGTGATTTCCTGATAGATGTCCTGTGAATATAAATGTCGACAAATTATAAAATTTGAAATATAAATAAAATGCAACCTTGTTTGCTAGATCGGATTCGGTTATTACTCTTAATTTAGGTTTAATTCCTTCAAGATTACTATCGAGTGACGCCCCGGAAACCCTTTGCTCGTGGTACTGCCACCAAAGCCACGAATCATTGACAGTAATAGCAGTCATATTGGTTCCAATAAGCTCTTCAATAGAATTGATTGGTTTGTGTTCGCTATACATAAGAGATCTGAGAATTCCGGCCGAAAAACACGAAGTGATTATCAAAGCCATAAATAACCATGTTCGAGACACCAAATTTTCATCCAATGAATCCCTTTTTATCGATTGATTTATTAAATTTCTAACAATAGTTACGAAAATTTTCATAACCGCCACTCGTTTTATATGCTTTTGACTCATTGTATCTAGCAAAAATTATAGGCCGATAATGATATAGTTTAGACACTTTCGTTATGATTACTTACATTTTAGATAGTTATCAATAGAAACGATTATAGTTATGAATACCATTGATATGAATATAAGCGTCCAAATTAGTGGTGAAAACATTTGGAATATTTTCGAAATACTAGTTCTTTGAGTAAAAAGTGCGCTCAGAATAACCAAATTGTACTGATCTGCATACCAGTGACATATTGCAAATTTCCACATATACTCTCCAAATGTCATCGGTGACAGATATATGTCACTTTCCTAGATTAGACTTTCATAGTTAGGCGAGTTTCAAAAATATTATCACTTATTGCTATTATTTAAATAATTTATGAATAAATGCCACCATGTCAATTATGTCAATTATGTCAATTAATATCTGTCCATATTCACTCTCAGGACTCATATGATTCGAATTATTTTACATTCGAATCAATTGTTTGGATTTCAACAAATATTCGAAAAACAATAGTTTTAGGGGTAAAAGCCTTTATTACCTGATTTCCTGGAAAATATGTCTCGACATCTACCCAGTCTTTCATCATTTTATATGTAATATTGAATTTCTTAAATTTTCCTTGTTCAAATATTTTGAGTAATTGACTTTCAAAACCGCATAAAATATAATCTTCGCCCTAGTTTAAATTATAATTATGTGAAAAAAATTATTTTTGTTTTAAACGAACCCAAATCTGAGAGAAAGCATTAAGTGTTAGGTTACTCGAATAATCACCTAGATGATTTTCACTAGAATTAAATGTACTGCATTCGTTCAATATTTGATTCATATCAATAAACTAATTGAGATTACAATAAGAAATGCAACAAAATAGTGATTCAATTACAACAAATCTCATAATATTTCCTAAAAAATTATTAAAATAAACGAAAAGTTTTGGAAATGAAAACAATTTAATGTTTTGCATAACAATTATATTTTAAATAACAATTTTATCAGATTATATAACGATTAAATTGAATTAATCAATACTCCATTTGAGCAGCGCTTTTGCTATGCTGTTTAGCTGAGCAAAGTGCTGTTTTCAAAATTGGGTATTCATTTATTTGCCAAGGGGGATTATCCTCCTAGAGTTGAAAATTGCCTTTATCACCCTAGATTTTTTTTAAATGTAACATTACAGGTATAGCAAGCGAATCGAGGCGGCAAATCTTTTTGATTGTAAATTATCCCCTAGAAATTTTTCGGTCAATCCACTTAGATCCCCCTAGAGCCCGTCGACTTTGACCATTCCTGTTGGCAAAGTAAGAATTCATTTTTTGATCGATAATCATTGATATTTTGGTTGAGTCAGCAATCATTATTAAAACACAAATTATCATTTAAGTGGTGGTTGCAACTAGCAAACCATTATTTCAGTATTTGTTAATAATTACAAAACCGATCATTTCATAACATTTATAAAATGTAGTATATAGTTTTGTCTCTTTCCCTATTCACCCGCCCACTCAGCCCAAAACCTTCACCCAGGAGTCGAAAATTAAGTAAAATTACCCCTGAACTTACCCTTGACCCCAAAATGCCCAAAATGACTGCTGTCCTTCGATTTTAGCTTTAAACTAAATTTAAACTAGATTTAACATTGAATTAGGTTTATTATATTGTTTTGTATTATGCGAAAAACTAAACGGTGAACTACCAGTCTGATTTTTATATATAAATGCACAAGTTTAGTTTTAATTTGAGTCCTATAATATGCAATCAATTCAATTATAATCGAAGAAACACTAATTGATAAGAAAACAATGATCCAAATGAAAACATTTTTAAAAATATTGATTCTTATTGTTTGCCATTTCTGTGCTCTAATATCACTAGTGTTTAATCGGTTTGCAATCATTTTATAGACAATCAGTTTTCTTAATTCACTCCTAATATTGAGACCAATTTCTACCATAGTTTGTATTCTGTAAAGTAGAAAATTAGAATAATTTTAGACACATTGCTAGCTCACTTATTAAGAACCAAATTTCTTGTTTCTGATTTAATTTTATTGATGGGAAGACCTATCAAAGAGTAATAATATTTCTGTTCCCCGATTTCCAAATTGAGATCTGAGTTCCAATACTTCTGCATAACAACAGTCACCAAATCTGTGATCAAAACGGCTTTTTTAGCGCCGATATTATCAAACACTTCCTATTGATGTAAATAATATTCAAAATGTAATTATCATAGCATTCTAAATATAGTAAGTTAATCACCTTTCCCAATTGTCCATTTATGAATTTCATTTGTGATTGAATCCCTTCAAGATTTTGATCCAATGACATATTGTGTATGATTTTATTTTTATATTGACTCCAAACCCAAGAATTGTTATTATTGATTGCACTCAAATTCGATGCAATCAACTCTGATATAGAATTGATTGGCTTTTGTTCCAAATGAAAAATTGTTCGGAATATTCCGGCAGAAAAACACGATGTGATTACCAGAGCCATAAACGACCAAATTTTGAGCACAAAGTTTCTCGATTTGTCACTCATTTGTTGATTCAATAAATATCTGATTATTTCAAATAATGTCTCAATCGCTGAGATTCTAGAGTTCTTGAGCTCATACTGTATTACTTCAATGAATAAACACAATTATATTATTAAGAAAATATTTACATATTTTTTTGAAATACCTTTAAAATAATTGACCCCGGTCAAATAAGATGTCAAAAGCAATATAGAGATCGATATGAAAATCCAAATACTTAATGAAAACATTTCTAAAAAATTCGATAATTTATTCATTTTTATGAAAAGAGCGCTCAAAATGACCAAATTATATTGCTCAATATACCAGTGTGAGTTCGAAAACGTAGACAAATATTCATCAATTGTCATCGCATTAAGAGATAGGTCACAATCCTTGGTAGAAATATTATTGATTTTTCAACTTTATTCAGAGGTGACCAAGCAAGTCGGCTCTAAGGGGTCTATGTGGTAGTTTTTTTTAAATCTGTCGCCATGCTTTGCTCGGCGAAAAACACAAAGGAAGATTAAGGTAAAAAATTTGCCGTCAAGAGAAGTGAAGCATTACAGGAAAGGGGATATACCTGTAATGTTAAATTTTAAAAATTCTAGAGAGGGGTAGAGCCAACATTTTCGACTATAGGGGATCAGAGGTTGATTCCCCTTTGGTCACCCATGATTTTATTGCTCAAATTTACCGGATGAGTATTAAAGTAGTCTTTAAGATCCATTATATGATTTGAAAGTGTGAGGGTAACATTGAAGTTTTCATATTGTCCACATAAAACATTCAAGAGTTGCATTTGAAATCCACAGATAAAGTTAGAGTCCGACTAAAATTTTAATAGAAATCTATATAAGAACTCAGATAACTTCAATTAACAATGAACATTTAAGATAAAAACCTGAATAGATATCATAAGCTTTTTATTAGCAAAGAAATCACCCAGTTGATTTTCTCCATATTTGAAGACTTGACATTCGCTTAATTCATTGGTCATTTTTAAACACAATCTTTGTTAATGTTAATCAAAACATTGTTGATAAAGGTTTACATCTAGGAAAATCATTTTTGTTTTGAAATTTTGAAAAAAGAACAAAATTTTCTCCTTTATGTTCTAAAATCTAGATCATTTAATTTAAAATAACAAGTTAATGATTTTTGCATTTACAGTTTTGTTGTTGACTTTTGTATCATGCTCACACTATCGTTTGTGTTAAATAGAAAGTTGCCATGGAGGTCATATATGAAAAATATAAGTTTGTTACTAATTTTGAACCCATTACTGGATTTGAATATAATTTTGAAATGAACTTGTACACCAATTTTTAGTATGATGTATATGAATAGACATTTCAGAAACAGATAAGTCTATTGGTTAGAATGAACTGGCAACTTTCTATTTAACACATATTAGAAGAGTCGCTCGTTTGCGTACATATCAGTCACGCTGTTGTTCAAGAGAATCATTGAGCCACTGTGAGCAAAAATGTTTTTCCAAGTGTATAAAATAATTGTATGAGTTGCACAGTGCTGTCAATTTCATACAAGTGTAAGCAAGCGAAGTACAAATGTCAGCAAAATGTTGAAATGTGACATTTCTCACTATTTTGGAATCGAAATGGTAATGTTATAATTAAAATATTGTTCTCTTTTATTCTGAAAATTGTATAGAAGATTGCTTGAACCAGGTCTAATTAAATCAAAAAGTTTCTATTGATTTGCTACGAAAACAAGCTTTGGATCAAACTAATAGACACTGCATCTATAGCCAAAAGTTATTTGTTTCTCTCAATTCACCAAGGATATACCCAAGTTTTTGTTTATTCTAGTTGTGAATCTCCGTTTACGCTATGAGGAACATGCTCACCCTGATTTGAACTCATAAGTCACTTCCATCTCTCTCCATTCTTTTAGAATTTCAAAATTTCTGAAAGGGGAGGGGTGTAAATCAACAAAACCATATACTTAATTATATCGGTGTAGTGAAAAACTGCATTTAATTCGATGATAATTAAAATTATAAATACAATAAAAATCTTTTGATTAAAATAGAAAGTAAAATACCTTTCATGTAGCTCACGAATTAAGCTAATAACAACAATAGTAATCATATTGAGACTAAAGTGAATAAATAACATTTGATAGCTCAGCGCTGATTCACAACATAACACCAGGGATGGCCAAGCTTTTTGACTCTTGGGGGGTCTAGGGTAGGGGTTTTTAAAAATTTTTCTAGGGGGGGGGG
>JAQGCS010000142.1:0-33403 GCA_034702105.1 Fuscozetes fuscipes
GAAACAAAAATGAATTCAATTAATAGAAACAAAAATCGACGATTAATTCAGTTTTGGAGTATTTGTTATAATTATTTCAAAGAATACTATTAAGTGAATGCATTCGCAATCAGTTTGTAATTTAACCATTTTTATCAACCAAGTTGCTCTAACCGATGAGGTGTATTAGATACCAATATGTCCTAGGTTTAATTATTCGAGAATAAAAAAAAGATGGAAAAATAGACTATCTACATTGAATTTACACTACAGTTAATGTATTCTTACATTTAATTATAGTCATAGAAGACGTTATTTACTAAACATATGACGAAATCGACTCAAAATATCAAACACTGAATTTGTTTTGATTTAAAAAGTTTAGTCCATTTGATTGCATCACTAATTGATTGTTAAGTTATGTCAAACGGCTTTAAGGCCACCATTCGAGCCGTGAATGAGACAAAGAAATTCATTTCAAACCGATCCGCAATTGTTTTGGTATTTCATTAAATTCCTGATTAAAATGAAATCATTTAAATATTTTCTAAATTAAGACACAAACGGCTGTCAATCGGATCAAGAAATTAATTGAAGGAAAACCTGATGTCGTAAGAAATGAATAACTTTATGATTAAATTGTTGATCGATTAAATTGAAACCACTCTTCAGATTGGGCTAAGAATTGGTGTTAAACAAAGAGGTTGTAATGGTTTGAGTTATTTCCTCGATTACGCCAAACAAAAACAAAAGTTTGACGAAGAGGTCATTCAGGACGGTATGAGTGGCCAATGATTAGCCATTAATACTATTTTTGCCATTCGTTCCATTCAGGGGTTAGAGTTTTGATTGACTCAAAGGCACAGTTGAGTCTATTGGGAACTGAAATGGATTTCGTAGAGACGAAGCTGTCCTCAGAATTTGTATTCAATAACCCGAATGTGAAGGGAACGTGTGGTTGTGGAGAGTCCTTCACTCTCTGATCTTCATTAAGACCTCAATTGTAATATAAACTAAGAATTTAAGGTAAAAGCCATAAATCTCTCACTAGAATCAAATTTGTAGTCAATGTTAGCAATGATTTAATGATTGAATATTTTTGAGAACAGATTTCAATTAAATTAATTTAATTTTTACAAAACGCTTAATATTTACAAATAATTTAATGAAAACTCTTCTAACATATAATCAGTGATAACAATGAATATAAACTTTAAAATTGTAAAATAACGATCGGATGGTCTGACTGTCCACTAGTCTGACCACTCAAATGGTCTGACTGGCAGAGCTCTGACTCGCGTATATAACAGCGCCAACAAAGTTGATGGAAGCGGCCAACACAAACACAGGGAACCATCGGCCATGTGATTGGGTGACCAGTTCTGCAGTCAGTGGTCCGCAAAGTATTCCCGGAATAGTGGCTAAAGTGTTGGAAACAGCGAAAGTAATTCCTGCGTGATTTGGGGCAACGTCTGCGTGATTGGACAGATGACCGGCAGAGTTGAATGAACACAACGCCATCGACAGCGACACAAACACCACTGCCAAGAGCATACTTTTCACTGAACAGAACACAAGCAAACACACCGCCGGTCCTATCAGACCGATTACTGTCATCAGCCGTCGAACAGATAAAACGGTCCACTTTCGAGCTATTAGTCCGTCCGCTATATGTCCGGCAACTGAAAGATAGAAGGAATTGAGCAAAACATTGACACAAAAGTGAAAGACTAACCCACGCCTAACATTGAATTTATAATATAAGGCACAGCCGTTAGACTAATACTCTCTTTGTTTGCGCCCAGATTTCGGGATAAATATGTGGGTAACCATTGCATTATTATATAATTACTCCAATTCATGGCGAAGTGGGCGATATATATGGCCCAAAGTGACCAATGGCTTATGAATTGAGTCCAACGAACGTTCTTTGAGTTAACCTTCGGGTAAACTAAAGGCAGTTCGTCTTCACCGATGTCTCGGATCTCAGAATATAAGACAATCCAAACCAAAACCCATACAATTCCTAGAGTTCCAAAAGTATAAAACATCCACTCCCAGGGAAGGTGTGGGCAAATGAGTGCGGCCACAGTTTGACCTATAGTTCCTGCTCCAACTAAATAACCGAAGGCTCGCGACCTTTCAGGTACTGGAACCGTATGCGCAAAGATATGAAAGATTGTCGGAAGACCTGAATTGACGACAAAACAGTTTTAACATTCATTTAATTATATGGTTATTATTGAAACAAAACTGACCCAATCCCTCTCCCAATCCTAAGAGAACGCGACACATAATTAAAAGATGTAAATGAGAGGCAACTAATGGTGTAATTAGTGTTGAAATTGACCTATCATTAAATGAAATCGATTTAGAAGTTGTTTAGGATTTGTTGCCATAAGAAAACAGACCACAAAAATACGGCGGATGTCAACACTGTTTTGCCCCCGAATTTGGACGCAGCCGTCGCTCCGATTACCTAATTGTAGACAATATTTAATGAATATGTTTGGCAAATGTTGATCCATATGGCAATGGATGGCATACTTGACTAGTGATATATCCGAAGGCAAAAGCACTTAAGACCCATCCCTGCCAATACAGTGACCAATGAAACTGGTCTGTCATCGGGATAATAGCCATGGGCATAATTATCCGGTCAGCCGCGTTGATAAAGTTGGCCGTTGAGCACAACCCTATCATGCGGTGAGTCTTCGCTAACATTGTCATTAAAAATCTTAACTATAATTAGATATTTAATAATTAATATTTTGATTTATCTTTAATCGGGTTTAGGACACAATTTCGATATAAGCCATAACTTTACGGCTTATAAAACATTCAGTGAACTGAAAATTACTAAAAAAAATGTAAACATAAAAAGCAAACAAACTGTTTGTCTAAATGAATGTCATTTTCTTATGAATTGTAATTTAAATGACAATTATTTTGCTTTCAATACATTAATCATTTGATTACATTTCAGCTGACGTTTAAGTCATTTAAAAACACTCTTCACTGTAAATATGGGTTCAGTAGAGGTCGACATCAACTCCGACACAAACTTTTTCTGTTTCACATTTTTGGATAACCTTTACTGATGATTGTCTTGGGTTAGACACTGAATAAATTTGAACTAGTTTTATTTACCGACTATTTTATTTTGAAGCTATAGTTTTTAGTTCAAAATGGACTGATTTTGAATTGTGACAATTCAGACAATTTGAGAGATCAATTTGATATGAATGGGACCTCTATTTGAGAATTTGTTGCTAAACTCCAACACTGTATTCAGTCTCTGAGACTGTAATTAAGTAATTGTTTGAATCGTTTCAAAGCTTTTCGAAAAAAATTTGAATCCAATATCGAAACGAAAATTCGATATTTTTATTGATTTTATGCTGAAATCGATTCGACATTTAGTAGTAAATCGATTCAAAGCACACAAAAGAGTGTCGACTATCGAAAAGTTGAGCAAAATTTTGAATTTCGGTCGAAATCAAGTCTCACTCTTTTCAGTGATGTCTGCAAATGTGGTGAAACCAAGTGATGGACAAAAGACAAATGAAAAGCAAACTCTGTTTAAGTCACCGAACGATAAACTCATTTATAAGTACTTTGTTTTAGAAAATGGTTTGAAAGCATTTGTTGTGTCGGACCCCACATTCCGGTGCAGTAAAGATTCGTCGGACACCAACCAAAGCGAAACCAGTGATTCAGAAGCTTTCAGCAGTTCTGAGGACGACTTGACTGATGTCTCGTCGGTGGCCTCAGAGAGTGACAGCGAAGTTAAGACTTCACGACACAAACCCCGAAAGATTAAGAGCTCTTGTAATGAGAAGTTGGCGGCGATGGCAGTTGTGGTCCGTTCCGGTAGTTTTTGTGACCCCAAAGAAGTTCAAGGATTGGCTCATTTGGTCGAACACGTGATAACTATGGGTTCTGAAAAGTTTCCCGTAGAAAACGGTTTAGACGACTACCTAACGAGTCGAGGCGGGTATCAAAACGCACACACAGAATACGAGTACACTTTGTATGAGATTGAAGTCCAAAAGAGACACTTTTATGGAGCGCTTCACCGTTTGGCCCATTATTTCATTAATCCATTACTTAAATCCGATTCTATCGCACGCGAGACAAAACCGGTGGACACGGAGTTTATGGAAGCTATGAATGACGATGAGGTCCGATTGGAACAAATTCTCAACAATTTATCAAATAAAGACCATCCCTTTTGTGCCTTTCCGTGGGGTAATGCCGTATCACTCAAAAAGATACCTGAGAAGAATGGAACCGATACTCAAAAGTGTGTCAAAGAGTTCGTTGACAAACATTACTATTCGGATAACATTCATGTTGTCATTCAATCTCAAGAATCGATTGAAACTCTCGAGGAATGGGTGACCAAACTCTTCTCGAAAGTAAAGCCTTCCAAACAGAGTTCAAAACCGGAAGAACAGAGTTTTGGAAATCCTTTTAAGAATAATCCGAATTTCAACAAACTATATCTAATAGAACCCGTCCACGAAGTGGATCAGTTGACAATTTTATGGTGTCTACCTCCAGTTGCCAAACACTTCACGAAATGTCCGCTCGACTATTTGGGACATATTGTGGGACACGAAGGAAAGGGTAGTCTTATATCATTTCTACGGAAAGAAAATCTAGCCCTCGAACTCTCCGGAGGTTTAGAGGAGAGCGGATTCGCTAACAACAAATATTCCTCAATGTTTGCCATTCAAATCAAATTAACAGATTTGGGACATAAAAAGATTGATTCAGTCGTCGAATACGTGTTTGAATACCTGAAAATGTTGCAGACATTGGGACCACAGGAGTGGTTCTTTAAGGAGTTAAAAAATATCGAAGACAATCGCTTCAATTGGCAGGAGGAACATACTGCTACCGATAACGTCAAGAAGATAGCCTTCAATATGAATACTCTTCCCATTGAATATGTATTGCGTGGAAACAAATTATACACACAATTCGATAAAGAAATGATTGAAAAGTATTTGAATTATTTGAAGCCACAAAACGCTTGTTTTATACGTTTGTGTTCAAACATTTTGAAAGATGACGACAAAGACCTCAAAACAGAGAAGTGGTTCGGAACTAACTATAAAGTGATAGACGTTCCCAAACAGTGGCTATCAGTTAACTCCAGACCTGCGGATAAGTCGACACGTTTTCAGTTTCCAGAACCGAATCGTTTTATTGCCACCGATTTTGCTATTAAACAATTCAATGAACAGAACTGTTCCTTACATCCGATCAAAGCTTTAGACAAAAATCGTTTAAAACTTTGGCATAAATTTGACCAAAAGTTCAAACTTCCGAAAGCTATCATTAAATTGCACATAATTTCTCCACATATTTATGAATCGATGGAAACCACAGTAATGACTGATTTGTTTGTTGAACTTCTTAACCATCAACTCAGTGAAGATACATATGCTGCCACTCTGGCCGGACTCCATTGGCGTTTGGCTCCCAGCTCCTCTGGAATTGTTATTACGATCAATGGATTTAATGATAAACTCAATGTTTTGTTGGATACCATTATCTCTAAAATGATTGGACTTGAAATCCAAGAAAATGAGTTCAATGACATAAAGAAGAATTTGGCGAAAGGTTATCACAACTCATTTATAGAACCGAACACTTTATGTCGTGCGTTGAGACTTACAATATTGGGCCATCGGTTCGTCAATTCTATTAATAAAAGAGATGCCCTTCAGATAGTTGACCAGGATAAGTTCAAAACCTTTTTGAAGAAACTATTTTCAGACTTTTATATCGAAGCCTTAATTCAGGGAAATCTCACAAAAGAAGAATCCATTGATTTAATGACTAAAACCGAATCGAAATTAGGTTTGAACTCTCAATCGGGAAGTTTAGAAGAACCCCAACTGTTGACCGCTCAGATTCCAATCGGAGAACATTCGTGTCGAGTAATGTCACTCTCGGCTTCCAATAAGAACTCTTCGGTCACTAATTATTATCAATTATTTCCGGCAAACATTCAATTGCATTGTATGGTTTCACTGCTGTCCTCTTTAATGGAAGAGCCCTGTTTCAACACTTTGCGCACTAAAGAAGGTTTGGGTTATCACGTGTCGTCTCACGACTACGACACAAATGGCATCAGTGGTTATGGCGTTTCTGTGAGTAGTTCAGGCAATGAATTCGACTGTACTTTTGTTGAGAGCAGAATTGAAAACTTTCTTAAATTAATGGTCGAACACATAATGAATATGAAAGAAGTGACGTTCAGTCGTCACATAACTTCCATCTTAACGAACAAGAAATCGCCTGACGTTAAGCTCAGCGAAGAGTTTACTCGTCATTGGAATGAAATAATTGCTTTCACTTATTGTTTCGATCGTTTGGTTAAAGAAATCAAATGTTTGGAAAAAGTATGAAAACAAACAAATTTTGGCAAAATCTAATATTTTTCTCTTTAGTTGACATTCGATGCATTTAAAGACTGGGCCTGTAATCAAGTGTTGAAAGACCAGCACAAGAAACGGAAGCTCAGTATTCAAGTATTAAACCAAAGATTTCATTCATTTGTTATAAACATTTGTTTTGTGTTCAGATTGTCGGCAACGGAACGAAATCATTGGCCGAATGTCTGACAATAGATGGACACAAATTAAAACCAAAGGTTCCATCAAATAAAGAGAAGACCAATGAAGTGGACCTTTCACAACACACTTTCAAAAAGGTCAAATTAACTTATTTGAAGTCAAAAGATGTCGACAATAAGCGAAATAATTTTATTAATGATATCTATGACTACAAGAAAAGTCTTAAACTATTTCCTATCCATAAAGTTGTTGATTAAATATCTAATGATTTCTCTTTAAAAATGTTTTTAATTAATAAATTATTAAAAATAAGGATATTTATAGACATTATATAATTGAATAGAAATTTACAAAATTTGATTATAAAAGGAATTTGAATATTAAGCGATAAAAGAGTTATTCAAATGACAAGTTGTGAGCCGTCCTGTTTGTAAACCGCGTGATAAGCGTTTCGGAGCAAAGCGTATGGAAAGCAAGACTCCAACAAATCCATTGTAAGGAATGGACTCTCCTGTACTATCATATCGAGCAACAAATATATTGATTCTCTATTTCTGATTATTTCTTTGTCCGGTTCCTGTCCTAACCGAAGGAGACTACTCGAGGCGAGCGCTAAGAACTCTTTTAGCCGCTCTTCGATATCATTGACCCCACAAATGGTGAAAAGAGCGCCAGCGATGCCATTAATAGCCTGTGCCAAACAGTGAACATTATTGGCATGCGCTTCCATCGATGGCTTGTAATAAGACGACTCATTTCGAGCTAATTTTGGAAGCGATACGGCTATGAATACCATTAGAAGACAAGCGATTTGATACTCGTCTTCACCCAATTCTGTGAATATTAGACAAAATTTAATCGTTTCTATTGATTTGGCACAAAATTTACCACATTTTTGAGATCTAAGAGCGCTGACCAGTGCCGGATCTACTTTACAGGGAAGGCCTGTGGCACTCGCCATCTCACTCACGATCTAAGAATAAAAAGAATCAAATAATTAGCTCTCAATTGAATGACATTTTGAATGGCGTTATAGCGGCTAATCTATAAAGCGGTGAACAAAAGCAATGGAATGACTGATAAATTACCTGTAATTTGATGTTTTCAACCTTTCATTTAGTTTAAGTCGAATTAATTGAAAGAATAATTAATTTATAAATATATATAAGAGAAGTAATTCAAAGGCGAGCCATAAATATCTTACCATTGAGTCTCCGTTTGGAACGTGATGTTTGAAGTCGACCACTGAACTTAAGAGGAATGGAATGCGTTCTGAGAGCACATCATTGAGCGCTTCCTGAGCCAGACTTCGGAAACAGATAATCACTCCAATGATAGACATTCTTTGCAGAACACTATCGACGTCTGGTTTGGAGACAATTATTTTGTTTTATTTCACATAACATTTGATTTCAAGCGATAAGAATAAGAAAAAGCAATACTTTGAGAAATTTTAGGCCCTTTTAAGTAAGCATTGAAAAAGAATTAGATTCGGGTTACTTTTCAAATTCGAGAAACAAATGAAACTTGAATTGAGACTTACTTTGGAGTCTTCTGAACAGTTCTTTCATTTGTTCCGGTTTGTCATAATTAGACCGAAGGCCGACTAACACCTCTTTATTCATTACAACCAATTTCTAATAATTAGACAAATTAAGGCTCAATTCTAAACATATAACTGAGTGGTTAGACCTTAAGTTCTGTGACCTGACTGGCGATGTGCCACATAAGGCTCTCATTCAAATATTTCATACCATACGGACCAATCAATTCCGCCAAACTTCTTAACTCTAATACAAGATTAAATCAATATTGAATTGTTAATAAATTGAACATGGTCTACATACCGCAAACGTCAGAAAACTCTTCAGCGCTGAAAGGAATTTGTCCATCGATCATTAGAGTCACGAATGCTTTTTGAATCGGAGAATAACAGATATGTCCAGCACTGACTCTGCGCAACAAAACCTCCAAATACCAGTTTGTGTAGAGAGTGGTAATAGTTTTGTCGCCGTGACTGTCCTGTGGCTGAGTTTGTTGTAACAGAACGTTATTGAATACTCGAGTTATGTCGATGTGGACTATAATTGCATTTTCGACAAAATAGTCAAAAATTTAATTTGAATACAATTTTGGAAAACAGACCGTAATTCTCGATGCTTTGGAGGACATTCATATAGGAACGCACAGAAACTAACAATTCCGAAGGTTTTGCAATTTCATTATTCTCGGGGTTATACATAACCATTCCCACTAACGCTTTGTTGAACCGGGTTTCCAAGTGCTGAGTTAAGTATTCTCTGGGAGCGAATGTGTGGTCCCAAACTAGAATTGTTCCGCAATAGTTGATTGCGAAACAGAGCTCTGTGAGAGCCATGTGTAGCTTGTCCATTCTATGAGATTTACACCAATTTTTAATTGATTAAAATAATTAAAAGCAATGCATACGTAGTGAGCTCTTCGCGACTCCTCCTATAACTTTCAGATCCAGGTTTATCTTCCTCCTGAACTAATTTATTCTTTTTGTCCCTTTTCTTTTTGCTCAGAATAAGAGCCAAATGGGGAACGACGTGTTTGGCCAACAACTGAACATTCAATTGAGTTATTGGCAAAATTCAAATGATTTGTTTGCAAACCTTGTCTGAAAGGAGACACTGTTCGTCACAAATGGTTGTAATTATATTTTTGGCCTCTTTTGCCATTTCATCGAGAAATCCATTAACCATTGTTAGAGACCTGTCACCGATATGGTGGCGCTGATAACACAACAAAAGAGGTTACCAACGAAATAGTAGAATAGGGATTCTCACCTCTTCAGGACAGAGTTCGTGCGTACAATTCATAAAATGACTGCATATGAGAGGAAATGCAACGATATATCGAGTCTGTGCCGGGAATTCCAAACACATATGGAACTGATCGTCAAATAATTTACTGAAGAAACTAAAGAACGAATAGAATTAAATTAAATTCTGAATTTTTTTATAGAATTGTACCAAAATATAGACAGATCTGAAGTTTCGTTAATAATCTGATCCAAGTCGTCAACCATTCGAGTGTGGAATACTATCATATTCAACAAAACAGCTAGGTCTTTTTGGTCGAATAAATGCATGGGATATCTATTGACACTACAGTAGGCCTGAAGTCTAAACCAGTCCAATCTTAGACCTCTGAAATCAAAGAGTTCGTTGTTTTCGACCTGTTTTACCGACAAATTGGAGATGACCTGATAGGCTGACTCCAAAATGATTGAGTCCTCTTCGGGCATCATTGACACGTTTTGCATAATTTGGTTGAGTGCTACGGCGTCGTAACCGGTCAAGTATTGGACGTAATACCGTTGAATCACTTGATTATATTTTCTGACTAATGCTCTCAACTCTTCCATATGAAAGAGTAATTCCGGGAGTTGTCTATCAATCAGATCATCGGATTGTGACTTCACTTTTCCCTGTCTTACGGGAGGATTATCGCAATGCCTTAAAAGCCAGTGAACCTCATCCCTGGCAAATGATAGACCCATAAATACAAGGAGAGCCTTTGGGCCGAGAAGTCCAGGCTGGTCGGTCAGAATTAAGCCCAACTCTTTAAGAGCTGTTCGCAAATATTTTCGCCGCTCTCTATGAATGTGACCACTTTTGGACGTAAAGACATTAAAAATCAAATCAAACTATTTATCAATGAATTGCATACCTATTCTGAAGCACCCAATTATAGGCCTCTTTTACTTCGGAAACACGTTTGTGGTAACCCTTATGTGATTCGAAGTATTGCTGAACAAATGCATGCGTATGAAGGACCTCATCTCTAAAAAGAGTGGTAACCCATCCGCAGTGAAGAGCTTTAGTGAAGAGCTCCTGAGTTATTGCCTGATTCAGGTACTGGTGGATCAGAAGAAAGCCGTCTATTGTTTCAAAATATTGTTTTAGTGAGTAATAGGAGAGTCCGGTATAACTCACATATAATATATCGTTCCATTATATCAAGAGAAAGGTATTCGCACTGAATTATATCAGTTTGAGCAGGGTTCAACATTTGTGAGGGATTGGCCACAAGACTTAGCAATTGGCACTTTCGCCACTCATCTGCCGGAAGATTACGCATTGGGAAGACTTTATGGAGTGATGTCAACGCTTGACATAACAACTTTGAGTGTGGAATGAACTCTTCTGACAACTTCTTAAGTGGCGGATCGTAATCAACAATCATTTGTCCCAAACGGGGAAAACTGTTGTCGGAGTGCTGGTGAATCATTTCATGTGCCGTATTGAACAGACCCAACACAGCTTTCCGGTCCTCAACTCTGGACAGTAATATCATTAGCGAGACGTAAGTGACGATTAGATCCAAATATGCTTTTGTCATATCGAAGTTGAATTCCTGATAAACATATGAGTCATAAAAGCCCTAAAACTTAGAGTCAAAGACATACGATATCGAGCTGTAGCTGACAGGCGTCCATTGTGGTCAACAGTTCGCTCACGTGGTCCTTGAAGTCAAGCAAATCCACAAAAGTGTAATAATAAAGCGATAATGACTTCATTATGTCCTGTCTTATGTTGAAAACTGCCGCCAATTGGTTCTAATGTGATAAACGATTCTTTAAAAAAGTTAAATATCGAGAAATCATTACATTATTGCTTCTGATGTCAGTGTTCGGGAATCTTCTGACCACATGTTTTATGGCCGACTCTAATGTCTTATCGGACAGAAAAGATGGCTTCGATTTTGAGTCTCCGCACGCCTTAAATGATTAAGCAAGTACATTCAAATGGATGGCAGACAAGGAAAAGTTTGCAGACCTTCTTTATGTTATAAATTCTGGTCAACATTCCTACTCCGCGGTCATTGAGGATCGTTAGCTTTTCGGCCAACTTTTGCTGAGACGGAACTAATGGCCTCATTGTTGACATTCAATGTCATCGACTGTTTGTACTTTAAATTTGTAAACCAATAAACATTAGGAAAGTGACAAATGAAGATATTTTGCCCAATATTTTGCCCAACCCTTCGCTCGAAGAATATTTCCACAACAGATGTCTCGCTTTGGGCTAAACATTAAATTACGTTATATTTTGATTTCAATGTCGAGACTCTCATTGAAGCCAAGGTTAAAGTCAAGCAATTAATGAACAAAAGTGTCCCCTTTTTTACGTTATTTACTTTTGATTTGCCGCCAATTCTCTGTTTATCGAAACATTTCCTCACATTTGGCTCTGTTTTGGTTCTCAAAAGTTAATAAATTGGTTCAAAAATGAGTAAACTTGTGAGCCATAAGTTTTGTTGCCACTTGCTCCATTATTCTCTGAGACGAACAAGATTTGATCCAAACTCACTTAAGTTAAGAGTGACCACAAATTATTGTCAATTCATGCGATCGATTAATACGGTCGACAAAAGTGATAAAAATGTCAAAAACAAGAGTAAGTCCATTGAAAAGAATTCAAAGAGAGGCCAAACCATTGACAATACCCACAAACTTAACAAGAATACTGTCCAAACTGAGGGCAATACAAATGATATGATTAAGTCATTGAATGTCAATGAAATAGCATTTTCTCTGACCGTCACTGAAATGAAAAGATTTCTTCAGAACCGCAAAATCAAAGTAAAGGAGGGGCGGACCTGCCTTTCATTTGACTGTCCTTTTTGTCAGTCGCCACGAAAGCCATTGAATTCAATGAACAATTCAATTGATTCCATTACATTTATCAACAAAAAGACTTCAGATTTCATTTGCTATTCGTGTCAAATGTCTGGCAATTGGATCAGTTTTGTTGAATTGATTTCTAATCAGAAAAATCGGAAATCAAATAAATGTGAAATAGTTTTGCCCGAAGTTAACACCAATCTATTCGGTGACGAAGAAACTGAAAGACAGTTAACTGTTATTATGGAAAACAGTCTAATCATTGATGACATGAGTGAAGAACAGCTAAATATTGCTAAAAATCATTTTGATTTGAATTGTTTGACGAATACAAGTCTTAAATATTTTGATATTTGTTTCTCAAAAGACTTGAAACAAATGATAATTCCATACAAAAGTTGTTATAATAAAAGTAAAATCAATGCCTTAAAAGTTATTGAATTAATTGAAGGAAACGGAAATACGAATTCAAACAAATTTGTCGAGAAATTAGTGCCAAACGATCCAAAACTCGCAGTTTTTGGATTAAATCAACACTTTCTAAATGACTGTTCATTTGATGAATTGGTGTTAACTGATTCACCCATCGATGCAATGGCTGTCACTCAGCAAACAAATATTCCTTCCGTTTCGATGTCAATGAATGGTATTTCAAAGAACTTACGGCCGGAAGTATTGCCATTCTTTGAAAGTTTCAAAAAAGTAAATATTCATTCATTAGTTTCAGACATTTGTCAATATTTGTACAAACAATCCGTCGATGAAACGAAAAACTTATGCAAACCATTAAATTTCTTCTCCAAACAGATCACTATTTGGTTCTCCAACTCTGTTCAAGACTTGGATTCGGCGAAAGTATTTGCGCGAAAATTAGACGAAAAGCGCTGTTATTTTGTCGGCTCAAGAGATCAGTTGAGCGAACACTTGACGCCATTCGAAGCATTGAAACGCAAATCCAAACTAAATAAATATTTGGATTCTTCGCAACAAATAACTCACTCATCGATCACTACATTCCATTCCTTAAGAAATGCTATTCTTTCAGAAATCAAAGACCCGCTCTGTGCCGGAGTTCAGTGGAAGCGCTTTCCAGAACTCAATCAACTATTGAAAGGACATCGAAGTGGGGAACTAACAGTGTTTACGGGACCCACTGGTTGTGGGAAAACCACTTTCATGTCTGAATATTCATTGGATTTGTGCAGTCAAGGAGTCCGCACACTATGGGGTAGTTTTGAGGTCAAGAATGTAAGACTGGCCAAAATGATGTTAACACAATTCGCAGAGAAACCTATCGCCAAATACTTGGATGAGTTTGACCTCTGGGCCGACAAATTTGAAGAATTGCCCCTTTATTTCATGACATTTCACGGACAGGAATCGATTGATAATGTGTTGTCTGCGATGTCTCACGCAGTGTATGTGCACGACATTAAACATGTGATCGTGGACAACATTCAATTTATGTTAGGCTGCGCTCAAAACTATAAATTTGACCGTTTCTGGCAACAGGACCTGGTATTAGACCGATTCCGTAAATTCGCAACGAATGAAGACTGTCACGTCTCACTTGTGATGCATCCGCGCAAAGAGGAAGACATGAATGAGCTCAACAACAATTCTATATTTGGTGGCGCAAAAGCCACTCAGGAAGCCGACAACGTTATGATTCTTCAAAACAAATTCCTGTCTGTATATAAGTGTCAAAAATATATCCAAATCACTAAAAACCGATGGGACGGGGATTTGGGGAAAGTTCCCCTTTGGTTCGACAAAGAATCCCTCAGTTTTTCTCCGCCGAGCAGAAGATCAGACCATTTATTCAACAGCTCTTCCGACCAAATAATTGATGATTCGAATAAGGAGTTGGAATTTGTTAGCATTAAATGCAAATCCGAAGAAGAATTCGATGACTTTCGCCTCCAATAGAATACAATTCTTTTGGATATTTGTTTAGTATCTGAAATGTGAAACCATTGCAAATAAATAAAGCGATTTAAGAGAGTCTGTGCTCTATTTCTGTAACATTCCTTCACTTTTATTGACACAATCCCAGAGTTGGAGACCTCCAAACAAATGCACTGAATTTACACAATGAGTTTGAGTGCAAAAACGAATCGATCGGAAGAAGAGTCAAATTATTATTTTAATTATCTCTGAATTGAATGTTTGGTTCATTCATTAAACGCTTTATATTTTATTCAAAACAATTATTTGACTTTTAATGAAATTGCATTTAATAATTAAATGAACGGAAATTATTTCACTCAATAAACTATAAGACAGATGAATTGAAAAATCCAATAAGTTTTTAGTGAATGTCATCAAAAGTATTTTTAGTCTCTATATATATATTATGAAGACCACGACTATAATCACATGAATATACCTTATGTGCAGTCTTTTCATTCTTTACATTATTTCAATTTTTTGAGACTAAGAATTTTGAGACATATTCGTGGAGAGAATTTAAATGCAAGTCCTAAACATTCTGATAGTTTGATTAATGCATTTAAAACTGGACCTGTCATTGAAATATTGACCTAGACAGTTTCAGGGTTGAATTGCTATAATCCATTTGGATTACATAATAAGTGTGAAGAGTCTCTTAAGACTTCTTATTCGTGAAAAACTTTAAAACGTATTCTTAATTATGAAAATAATTGATTTGGCATTAAATTGATGGCTCGAAAGGAGTGTTGGTTGAAAAGTGTGCAAAACCTGCTTTAGAGGTGTGTCAGAGGTATGGTTGTTATGGCGACCGCATTGACATATTTGTGCGGTTCTCTCATTGCCTGACTCTCACTCTCAGCGCTGAGACAGTCGTCAGTGTTTTGTGAGTAACGTATCGGCGATGAAACGACCCTTTTTTTGGCCCAAAACCTGAGTCGCGGCGATCGCACTGACCATCCGTTGCCATCGATGGCATCAATGCTAACGCATTCTTTGTACGGATTGGCCGTATTCGTGATCGGCGGATGGCTTTTCGTTTGGTTCATGCATTTGATCGCAATCTTCAATGGGTTTGTCCACACTTTCATTACTCTTCCCCTCATTTTTCAACCAATTAGTCGATTATTACTTACATTTGAAGGCCTTCTCATTGAATATAATTTGAATTTAAGTAAAATTGTATTTAATTGAAATAATGTGGAAATTATTGATTTGTTTGACAGCAAACGAAAGCTCTACAAGAAGTGTGAACTGAATGCCGGCACCGAAACTCCACTTCCAGGCGTCTCCATAATTAAGCCATTGGTTGGAATTGATCCCAACCTGTTCTCCAATTTAGAGTCGTTTTTTACGATGAATTATCCGCAGGTATTAAATAACAAACCATTTGTTGTCGTTTAAATTGATTTCTAATTTAATTATTACAACATTTGATTCAATGCTTTCCCAGTATTTGTTCGCTTACTGTTTATAATGACTTTGTTGACAGACTTTCCTCAAATAGTGTGATTAGTTTCCTTAATATTTTTTATATTCGCTTTATTTTTGATATCTAGTGAGTCATTGGATTATAAGTTTGATTAGAATCAAAGTTTTGGCCGAAAATTACTAAAACTAGAATTGAATTTCATGTTTGCATTTAGTGTTGAACTCAACATAACTGTCAAACAATGAAATAACAAAATTTAATTCATTTTTCTGACTATTTATTTATGATTCAAACCTAATATTCTGTAAATAAGTATTTTCTTATATATTTTGTGAAGAATTCTCTCAACAGATGTTTTACGACTTTTTAAGAAACAAATTCTAATTTCGATTAATTTATTTCAAATCTATTATTATTATTATAAGATTTGATGTCTTCAACTCTTTGCCAAAATCCACTTATTATTGATTTGTTTTTATATGTGTCCACATTTAGACTAATATATGAGTTGAATAATAAAATGCAATTATTTTGATTACAATTAAAGCCATAATCAGAGCACAAAATGATGGGAATAACAGGTTTACTCTGATTTCTTCGCTATTTAGCGCCAATTGAGTTGAATAGACGACAAAATTGTAATTATATGTCAAATATGTTTTGTTAGGTTATATTCTTATGTTATATTTTGTAATCCAATACTAATTTATGACGAAATCGATACGAAGTGATGGCTATCTTCTCCGTTAGTCAATCGTCAGGTTCTCAGACAAAGTCATGTTTTTCTGACAAATTGCATGTTTTGCATGAAATGAGAGATTTTTCGCTTAATCTCGAATAGAGTTTATGTCTAGCCTTAAGTTTATTGCATTTCTGATGAGATTTTTATACTTGGATAAATGTGGCGCTAATAAAGCAAAATACTCTGTTGACCATCACATTGAATTGTCGACATTGCATGCAATCTAATCGTTAATCAATAGTTTTCATCGTTTGAGTCTAACCTTTAATTATATAATGAGTCGAAAGTCTTTAATTAATTGCCTTTGAATTTGAGTATAGTTTTCCTTTTAATACGCTTTTAATGACTAAAATCAGCGAAAAGTTTTTTTTTCTATTCGCTATTCTATTGAAGCGATTTATAATTTAAATACCGATTTAATCCTTAGTTGGAACTCCTGTTCTGTATCCACGACGACAAAGACGCGGCCATAATGTTTGTCAATAGACTGATCGACAAATACCCTGAAGTAGACGCCAAGCTTTTTATCGGCGGCGCCAAAGTCGGAGTCAATCCGAAGATCAATAATATGCAACCGGGATATGAGGTCGCAAAATATGACCTCATTCTAATCTCCGACAGCGGTATCAGAAGTATGTCTTCACTCAATTTATGTTTTCTTTTAAGTGATTTGTTATTTCGCCAAAATATCAGTGAAAGAGGACACCCTATTAGATATGGTGTCATCGATGACAGAAGAGGTGGCATTAGTCCATCAAATGCCATTCGTTTGTGACAGAAAAGGCTTCCCCTCTGTTCTTGAAAAAGTGGGTGAATTTGTTTTCATTTGAGAACAATGTCAGCTAATATTGATTGGTGTAAAACAGGTGTATTTTGGGACAGCACACGCCCGTATATATCTTTCGGCTGACTTTTTGCGCATCAACTGTCCCACAGGTATGTCTGCACTGATGCGAAAGAAACTACTGGACGACGTCGGAGGTATCGCTGCTTTTGGCCAATACTTAGCCGAAGACTTCTTTTTCGCCAAATCATTCACTGATCGGTATATTTGAGACTTTCTTTACTTATCAGATATCTTATCGATTATCTAATGAATAGTGGGTATAAACTACGGATCAGTTCACAGCCCGCGTGGCAGAACTCATGCACTGCAGACATCGACTCATTCCAACATAGAATTACCAGGTAACCCCTTGTTTTACATCTCTTAGCTATTTGATATTTAAATAGATAAATTGTTTCATAAGAGATTTATTAAGTTATTTTGTCATAAGAGATGATATCGACATTTTTCGAATTAATTGCATTAATTTATTCTTGAAATGCATTGTATATAAAGACATTAATATTTAATTATGATTTGATTGGTTTTCTTTGAGCGCTTTTATCGCGTTTTGTGAACCCAAACACGTCTGAAGATAGTTATCAAATGTCTATAAAATAATCAGTCGTTTGAGTTATTTATACTTCGCTTTCATTACAATAATGTGTTTTGATGTAAGTCCTAATGTATGAGTCATTTATTTTGATTTAATTTCATATCAATTGCAAGGCTTTACAAGTTGTATAAGTTGTTAATAAAGCGATTGTTTTATTCGAACAGATGGGCCAAACTCCGAATAGCAATGATTCCACACATGGTTTTATTAGAACCTTTATCCGAGTGCTTAATGTTGGGGGTGTTGGCCGCCTGGGCCCTCAACTTCCTGTTCCAATTCGATCCATTTGCGGTCTACTTATTCCATATGTTATTATGGTTTTTACTCGATTACGTTCTTCTATGTATAGTCCAGGTCTGTTCTGTTTATATAATATTTTTAACAATAAGTTATTTCAATAAAAATATGAATGCATTGAATCGATTTGCATTTGTTTCGATGAATTCCTAATTCATATTTATTTTCGATCACTCAATAGAACGGTTCGATACCATTCAGTAAGACTGACTTTGTGGTAGCCTGGATGCTAAGAGAGTTCTGTGCTCTCATTCTTTTTATCAGGGCCCTCTGGGAACCTGATATTAAGTGGAGAACAGGCACTTTTAAGTTGAAGTGGGGCGGAATCGCCGAAGAAGTCAAATCAAAATTATAGCATCTCTTCTGTGGCTTCGTATTGTTGTCTCAAATTTAGTCAATATTTGACTGAAAACTCCGAAAAACTGTTTCCTTATTTACAAGAAAAGTGCCTCAAATCTCGTCTTTTTGTATATATATTATACTTATATATAAATCAGTGGCAGTCTATCGAAGACACAAATTATTTAATTTTATACAAAACGACTCATCACTCAATTCGTCGGATCTATTAATCATTGGAATCGTATTTAATTTTGACATTTTGTGAATTGATTTGACATTAAATGAACTTCAATTCAATCGATGTTTTTATTCGTCGCTTAAGTCGAAAATCAAATTCGTTTTCATTTACCGAAAGCTATATTCGGAAATTGTGGCCACAAATCAGCGATCATTTAATTCAACCAAAAGTTGACAAAATTAAGTGAATATTTGTGAATCACTTCCCAAACATCGAATTGAACTCCATTTTAATTGTGTAATATTTTGGTTGTGTCAAGACTTACTCGAACACATTTAAACAGATCTGTACTTCAAACACATTTAAGGTGTGATTCGATTTAATTGTGTGAAGAAAAAGGCATTTATTTTATGAGATATTTATTTTAATTTATTTTTCGTTTAACCGAAAAAGTGATGGAAATGTTTGCGATCCTAAAGTGCTTAAAAATCAGACCCTTTTTGTCTGAAATAAGTGTTTGCAGTCGACTCTGACTTTTTAGCATTTATTGCGATTATGTCAACAATCAATGGTTTGATAATAACTCGAAATTGCGATCAAATTCTGTTCATCTCTTCCTCAACGATGAACAGAACAGTTCCGAAAAAATGAAATACTCATAAATTTCTCGAAAACGACAAATCATTGGTTGAAATCGTAATTGTGTTCTAAGTTTCAAATAATATGACAAAAGAATCGAATCGTTTCGAAGACTGAGTGAAATACGAGTTTAATCTGTAAAAGATTTATCAGAATTTCTTAGCAAAAGTACAATTAAATCTCCAAATAGTAATGATTTCTTAGTGAACTTCAAATCTCTTTCTCCACTAATTTATTGATTTTTCGCATAATATAAAAATGTTTTTTTTCATCGATCTGTTAATTACCACTCAATTGACTTAATTTTTTAGCGTTTTATTTATATATTGTTTATTATTTAGAAAATTAATTATATTTTTTACCTTTTAAGAGATTAAACGTCGACTGATTTAATTAAACTGATAATGTTTTCAAACAATTTTGATACAAATTCAATGAAATCCTAATCAATACTACAATTACTGTAATATCGATCCCAAAACAGTGTTGTGTTTGTAATACAATTAATGGAAGAAAAACGCATTCCTTTTGTAAGGAAACACTTTCACTCGATTTGTAACTTATATTCTGATTAAATATAAAACAACTTCACTACTAGTCATCAGCCAATCCTTCGTTTCAATAATCTTCTTTTTCTCGAATTTTTATCAAAATAACTGTTTGTATGAAAAAATATTAATAAGTTTCGATCGAATTTTCAAACCATTTGATGTCTAAAAAGAGATGTTATTTAATTTTTTTTATTATTTTTCTCAGAAAAGAATTTTTAATATTTTATTTTTTAGACTAAATCCAAATCAAATGATAGATTTTTAAAAGAGACTAATTGTTTGCCATTTGATATGCAATTATTAAGTTAAAGCACAGACTCTTATCCGAAATCTATTCAAAATAAAAATTGTCTTCATTTGAATTCCTGTAAATAATATTCCGAATAAATTTTATTTAAAACATTTTAAAGTTTTATTTATTTTAAAACAAAAGTTCCACAAATTGTCAATAAACAGATTTTTGGTAATATTTATTCATTTCCCATATTCTAAATTCATGCGAAGGCCAGCCATCGGTCCCATTGTACTCAACCAACTGATCAAATAGTTGGGTCTTTCAATCGGCGGTCGATTGTCTGTAAAAGCTTTTGTTCCAAAAATATTCTTCATCAGAGTTGACGTATGGCAGGGATGGACGCAATAGAAGGGCCGCATTAGTAATGGGTGTTCCTATCGATTTACAAAACTATTTTGAGCACTTGATCTAATTCAGGGATAACCAAGCAACTCATTTCAGGGGGTGTAGATGGGGGTATTTTGCCAAAATTTTCATCAAAACCTTAGGGGGCACAGGGTAGGGTAAAATGGAGGACCTGAGTTTGACCTGAAATAGCAATTTGCACGTTAATACAGATTAAGTCCTGTTTTTTGGTCTTTTTTCTGGCAAAGTGACGCTTCGCCATTTTGCAGGGAGGTATGCGAAAGTAGATTGTATTTTTCAAAGTTTTCCAGTTCGAAGGGGATTTTGGCTATATACCTTGGTTATTCCTGATCTAAATATAAAAGGGGTGGCCAAGGCGGCCGGCTCTAGAGGGGATCTAGGGTATGATTTTTTGAATCTGCCACCTCACTTTGCTCGGCGGCAGCGAGGGGGTTACCTGGGTTACCTGTTAAATTTTTGAAAATTTCTAGGGGGATGTCAAATTTTCGACTCTAGGGGGATACTCAGTCGATCCCCTCTTGGCCACCCCTGAAATATAGTTTTTTTTTTGCAGAAATTGGTTCAACTATTGCTTGGATTCGTATGTATTAAATAAAATTCAATTACCATTTGTGTCAATACTGAACCCAACTGTTGATAAAGATCTGAGTCGTCTTTTATCTCGATATCAGTTCGACATTCGTCTGATTTGTATGGCTTTGGAACACATTTCCAAATATCCTCCAATTGAACGACAGATCCATCTTTTAAATAACAAATTCAAAGTAAATGTAATGATTTATTTTTAAACTAAAAAGATGCTTTTTATGTGCGAATAAGTCTCACCTGATTTGTTGGCAGAAAAATAGAGGACAGGGACTGAATAACTTATACTGTAAACAATATGATATTCCAATTTGATTATTGTCTCCTCTGAAAGACCAGTGACTTCTTGAGGATCAACTCTATCATCGATTAGATTAGGTGTCGGATCACTTCCATCACAAGTATTTTGAGAGTTGAGCTCTGCTTTGAATTCTGTTTTTACTAAATATAAGCCTCCGATGTCGTCCTTTAAAACAATCCAATGATTATCCAAATTAATGCAAACATTTAATTGATTTGATGACAAAAGTCTACGCTTTCTCTAAATGTTATTCAGAAGTTTTGGTTCAAAATTTTAATCAAAAGTCAGACAAAACTTAGAAAATTTCCATTTGTTTACAGAATTTCAATGAAAATATGACATCAATTCAAAGAAAATAAAAGAAATAAAGATGTCTTAGAATTTAATGACTTATTATTTGGATTTGTTTTGCATTTAAATTCAGGTAATAAACATTTTGCGGCCTTTGAATCAAAAATAAATTATTTTTAGATTTGTTTCGTAATTTTGTTATTCATTCAATTGTTTCATTGATTAAAAAAAAGTGACAAAAAAAGAATTCATTTGAAGATTAAAACTCTGTCCCCAAAGACTAAGTGCTGAACGATTGGAAATTTGGGTAAATACTCATTGATATACATCTTAAGTAATCCCCGATTGATTTTAGACCAGTCGTCCACTCCCGAGATGTTCCACAATTGGTTGGAGTGTTCAGCGAAGGGTCCTTTTTTCACTTCATGTATAAAATTAATACACGAATAAAACATATAATCGTTTTTATATTTTTTGGCCACTTCGGGATCGGGAAAGGAGTGCGGCTCGATATCAAAATGGCCAACCAGTTGGGCAGAACCAAAATAAAACGGCAGAAACTGAAAGTCGTCCAAAGAGAAGGCGCCGTGACTTCCGGCCGGTTCTAAGCGGTATCGCAATTGAATTTTGCGGACGAGTGGCAGATAAATGACACCGAATATTGTCAACAACTGATGGCTCAGATTTCGGACGACATCTTTGTTGAGAACTTCTTCTGAGGGATTAATTAATTTGAGTTTATATAAACCCATTAAGAATACAACGAAACACATCTCATGTCCGGTGCCGTAATCGATCCGCTGCTCATTTCCGAACGAATCCACTAAATATGGCTTCAATTCTGTGGCATCAATCGGGTCTAGCAATTGGTTGAGATGTGTGTCCACTTCGGACTGCATTTCACTGAACCAAACTCTAAACGCTTTGTTCCCAAATCTTTGGTTCTTGTCGTCATCAAAAGGCTCCACTTTGTCGACCAGAGCCGACAGATTGTCGATAAGTGTTACCACAGATATGAGCACTTCATTAGTGATCTGTTCTCTTCGGTTGAGAGCTCTGTCGTGAACTCCTTTCGCGAATTCATTCAATTGTTTAATAAAAGTCAAGTAATCTCTATATCCGTCACATTTTAGCCACAATTCAATATCACTTTGGCTTAAAATTCTTCGGATCGGCTCTGAATGTGTGGTTATAGACATTGAAGACATCACTGGATTTGATTCAAATTTTTTACACAAATCATATATTTGTCAAATGTTTTCAATGAATAGATTTTAGGCATTTGTTTAATGAGAAGCCAACAGATGTCGACTCATTTCATTCATTGGTTTACTTTCATAAAATGTGATAGATCATCCATTTCTAATATCATCCATGTTAAACATTATTCACATCTTTCAAATCCAAAAAAAATATATTCAGGAAAAAATTATTATTAAAATAAGAAATAGACCTTTTATAGAAAATAAGCTTGCTCGTTTACATGAATATCAAGGAATGATAATTTGATTTTTGAAGAATTTTAATGTCTTTCAAATGGTTTGATGTGAATTACTCGACACTAATTTGACATTTGATTAATTCTGATTTAATTGAGTTTTGTCTGAACTGATCATCAGATTTATTGAAAGCAGTGAATGAATGAAGTAATCGATCGATAGATACAAACGTGAATTTCTGCCAATTTTTGTAATGAGAGTCAAAAGTAAAACAATTATCTCAACTTCGTCTCAATTAGAGCTCAAACCTTTTGGAATATTTCAAGCCCCAACCCATGCCTATATGAAAAGCCCAAACTAAGTCCATGCCCATATTGTAAAACCCATACCCAAACCCATAAAAAATCCGAAACCCGGATTCAAAATTTCATTCTTCATAGCAAAATGGTGAACACAACAAATACATGATGTAACTGTTTAATTTATAATTGTGCAAATACAGTGGTAAATGGTATACTGAGTAGTTTTGGGTTTTTTATATTAGAAGACTCGTTGTATTGAATGGCCAACTTATTTTTTGATTAGAACATGATAAAATATTCTTTTGGCATGATCTCACTTTTCCGTACTATTAATTAATTAATTATAAAATAAATGTTTTTAAAATTAAATTCTAATTACACTTTTTGCATCCAAACCCGTACCCATTTAAAAAAAACCCGCCCAAGCCCATATAGGTTTCGGATACCCATGTTCGACCCCTAGCTTCAATAAAACGTAGGTATTAATAAATATATAAAAACTGATTCTGTGCCAAATCACGCGTTATATTCATTGACACAAAAAATCTCAAAAATCGAATATTTATATTAAGATAATTTTTACGACTGTTTTGTCGATTTTGTTTCAAACCGTTTGTTTTTATCATGAATTTTGAAACTTTTCTTAATTTTTGTAAAATGAGTCGAATTTAAAAATAGAAATAATTTATTATTTAGTTAACCGATCAAAACAGAGACAAATTAAAATGATCTTCCCCAGTGCAGAACAAATGCAAGGTTTTAGCAGCACGATTATTCCAGGCCGAATAATATTCCTCAGAATTTATAAGTTTTTAGTTTACGAGTTAAGGCAATGTTTGTGTATTTTTAGCATGCTAACAATATCTAGATGTCAAAGTAGGGGTTAAAGAATAATAAAAATGTGATTGCTTGAATCTCTTCCACGATAAACAATTGTAGACTCTAACTAGTGTTGCGCAATATACAAATTCAATAAATTTATTTAAAAATGAATAATATATTGTATATTTAAGGCTTAAATATATAAGTTTCATAAATATAATGCTATTAAGAACATAAAAATACATTTCTTTGAAATTTTGTTTAATACCAATTGGAAACATCACTAAACTTTATTACTTTGAAAATTATGGAAACCCTGCTTGATTTATTCAAGGCTATATAACCACTCTTGAGAATGCGGAATTGTTATGATTAGACACAATTTCTGCTAGTATGGTATGCACTTGTGTAGTTGACGGAACCCCATTGTAGAGCCTCGCGCTTATTAATAATGATTTTTTTAACGACATATTTATTTATTTTTAAGTTTTCAAAATCTCTAAAAAATTTAAGAATTAGGGAAATTTCATTGTTCAACGGTCAAATTGGTTTCCGCGTGGTTTTCAATTTTGACCTATGAACAATGAAATTTCGTTAATTGTTAATTTCATTTATTTCATTCACAATTAATTTCGTTAATCGTCCCAAGCTGCTTGTCTTGTTTTAGCATATTTTATTTAGATTAAGCTCATTTAATAGAAAGACAAAATGATGACTTTGGTCTGCCATATTACCTTTTACTGAAAATATAAATTTAATAAATTTATCATCACTAGTTCTAACAAGTGAATATTTGATGATTATATTGATTGTAAATATGATTGAAAGATTCTGTTTTCATTCATGGCAGTACAGGTAGATTAAGTGTACATTCTAATTGATCCGAGACAAAATAAAGTGACATTGGTAGAATAAGTGAATATGGTGCACATTAGAGGTGAACTTCTGATCTATTTTTTCAATTACATGTATGTAGATCCGAAGAAGTTCTAGCTCAGATCAGATCAGATTCGAAGTTTTTATTTGATGATGAAATCATGCTTAAATTAAATAAGATAAAACTGGATTGTCATCTAAAAATACTTATATTTATCAAATTCGTTATTAATTTAATTTATTTATTGAGAAATTACTGAAATTTTTGAATTAAAGTTTCAAATTAATCCGAAAAATAGGTTAATTAAATAATAACTTATTATTAATAAGGTATTATTATTTAGAATTTACTTCCAGATCAGATCAGATCCAAACTTTTCATACCTCTGATCAGATCCGAGAATTTTCGGTCAAATCAGATGCGAGTCATATGAGAAACTACGTCGAGTGCACATCTCTGAACTAAATATACATGTAAATATGATTATATGTTGATATGACCAGATTTGAATACAGGTGCTATTCATAGAGAACAGCATTATTACAAAAGAGTTGATATCAATGGTTATCAGTTGAGTCAATCATCTACTGTCAGAATGTGTTGACCCAAAAGCTAAGCCTCAGCTCTAATAGTGATTAATCGCCAAAACGACGACAATTCAAAGCATATTAATATCGGATCAGTTTTATCACTGAATATGACATTCAATTCATTTACAATCAAATCTATTAATCACATATTCAATCAAATATCAATAAATTCCAAAAAATTCTTTACTCAAACAAATAGAAACTTGCAAAGCAACATAAAAAATAAACAACAAGATTACTCCTGATACAATTATGTCAATATTGATTTTAATGACGTTAATAAACGAGTAAATTAAATTAAAATTTCAAGAATTGTTGTCATTTGATTTGATTTATTCGAGTCAAATGAAATGACAAATAAATGTTATTATTTTTTATTCCAATATTAAAAATCAAATGAATATTCTTTAAGTTATTCAACAAAAGAGCAAAATGTCTAAAAATATGGTCAATCATTGAATAAAATACAACAATTATTAAATGCAGCTTTCTACTATTCCAATGTAAGAACTCAATATATATTGTCAATATGAGCATGATCGCTTCACTCGAGCAAGTCGCTGATTAGTGGAAAATTTTGAACTCATTGCTAACATTAGACTAAAATAAAGATAATTTGAATGAGTATTCGGCATACAATTGGTTGAAGAGCACATATATTGTGAGCTGTGAAGTGGTGGGCCTCCTCTCCGGAGCAACTTTTGTGAACTCGTTTTGATTTGAGAAAACACCCGATTTTTGTCGTAAGAATTTGTCGAAAATCCTACTCTTAAGTGAAAAGTTGTCGTTTCGTCAAACAAATCAAAATATTGACTAAATTCGCACAAAAAATGATAAAATAGTGGAGAATATGACTGATTCTAACACTTGGACCTAACACTCCCTTTAGGCGATACGATAGCAGTCAGTGTAGAATCAGCTCTGAAATCAGTTTTTCAATTAATTGCTAGAATTTTAGTTAACTTTAATTTTGGGCATAATTTTCGAAACAAAAATGCGCTCAAATTTGTCGCTTCACTTAATATCGAAATGAAGTTATGGTCAAAATTTAAACTAATGTCTCAAACAATGTCTCAATTGAGTGAAAGTATTGACGAAATGATTGTCTCCCAAATTAGTGCTAAAATTAAGGCGAAGTTATGATCAAAATATTCTCAGTTATGCTGTTGTGGGGATGGGGTCGAGTCCAGGTAGGGTCAAGGCTAGTTTAGACTGCAAATTGTTGTGTCCCTTATAGAGGGTTGGGTCTGAAGTCAGTGCACAAATACGTTGAAATTGTGTTCTTATAAATTATGTTTCGTATGAGAGAGAGAGAGAGAGAGAGAGAGAGAGAGAGAGAGAGAGAGAGACCCATGAAAGAGAGGGAGAGACTATGAGAAGGAAAAAGAGAGATTGGGGGAGACAGACGCGCGCACAACTACACACAGTAATGTTGGATAGACATCCAGTACTCCCTCGCCAATGGCAACTTCGAATGTGGGAGAGACCCGAAAGCACTCGATCTGCTATGGAGTATAAACTGCTGGCGAAGAGAAGCCTTCTATAGTGCAATATAAGTACACTCTGCTTCCAAACATTAGTGATTCCACTATGATCTCAACTAAACAATCACCCGAAACAATTCTATCAAATTCCAAAATATTAAATAAATATTTGCCGAAGCAGAACAATTTTGAATTGTATGAATGTACAATCAATAACTGCGGAGTACATCACTAACCTATATAAGAAGAATAAAAAAAGACATAATTCAATTCAATTATAGTACTAGTTTATCATTTTAGCTTGAATGTTTGGAACTCATTAACCAATTACAAATTATAACATTTATTAAAATTCTTTTAAAACTATTATTAGGTTTAAATATTGTAAATTGTAAAGAAGGATGATGATAATTTTAACAAATCATAAATGATCTAAGTAAACTGAACTGAACAATTTTGACTATTTTTGGAGCATTGGTTCTATAGTTACAAAATGCTTGATTGCCTGCTATAGTTGAGTTCAAGTAGGTACAACTATTTATTTACTCGTATTACTTCATTCTATAAGTTTAATACTTTCCGTTCTTTAAATATATTCAATTAAGTACTGATGTGAAAAAAGTGCCTTGATACAATTAATTTGTGAAACAAAAACTGATGTTGAATAAATTGGAAAAAGGTGGCGCACAAAGTTTTGACACAAAGTGTAGGGTCTGTTAGGAATCGAGCGCTGCATTCGATTCTCGTCATGTATTGCCGGCTCTCTATTGACTTGTGCTTCGAGTCAACAGAACTCACAATTTGAGCACTGGTTGGAAGCTGTCATCCCTTGTGTTTGAATGGATGAGACCATTGGTTGTATGCATTGCAAAACCAGTCTCTGGTCTCTAACGAAGAGAAATAAAACGCTCGCATAAAGTGTACGAAAGATTCAGTACTTGTAAAGTGAAGCACAGAAAGGAGGGGACAGACATTCACTCACCAGTTGTCAGACAGAGAGTGAACACTGAAATACAGCAAAAGTCTAACGACTGAATGAAAATATGATTTTTGATTGGGTTTTGTTTTGTCAAAAAGCAATTAATGCGATCACAGCTCTGAAATCGGGCCAAACCTTCAATCACTTCACTCACAAACATTTTGGATACAAACTGTGAAAACAATCCACAAATCGATTGCTTTCATTAGAGGAACCGCTCGACTAAAGCCATCGTCAAAACAAGACAACAAACCGATTGCTTACCGAAAAGTGTCGCCGAATCCAATTGTCACCGATTCTGTGGGATATCTCCATTAAGCGGTCGGCGCACATCACAAATTGTGACCAATCGATAGTCCCATCGGACGAATCCATTACCACTTCTTCACTGATTATTATAAATAAGTATTTGTCGAACGAATTATATATTTATTTAATTTCAGTATTTATTAGACACTCTTGAAATATACCTGCAATCGAAGCAATGATTTATGAGATTATTATTTAATATTAAATTAATATAAATTTTAAATCAAATAATAATAATCTTAATTGAAGTGAATTTTGTGATCAAATAATAATATTATTATAAAAGACTAAAAGTTGTGAATCAATCGATAAAAAACAGTGACTTCTAATCGATTGATACAAAAATAGTGGAAAACAATTCCTACGAAACAAAATAACAAATCATATGATATTTGGCTCTAATTTTGATTCAACTGATTGTCGATTCTGTTTATTACTCAAATGTTTTCACAATTAGAGTGAAGACAACAGTGAAGACAAAAACTATTTCTCTTCAGATCCAGTGTTTGTTGGATCGGATGACATAAATTCAGTTTATTGTCATCGGATTGATCGCCACTGAAGGCGCAAATCAGTCACTCAACACATTCACCAATTGCTGGACAAACTTTAAAAAGAGCCGTACTTTTGACCACTAAATGGATATCGAAATTAATTTAAATGCAATACAAACGCAAACATAAACTTTGTATCGATTTATGAGTGAATGAAAACAATTGATTGTCAAAAGAGGTCAGAATATTATTATTATTACTATTTTTAATGTCTGTTTGCTCTCAAACTTATATCAAAATAAACACAAATATTATAATTGTATTTAATTTCTCGTAAATTATCTACAATTAGATACAAAACACAATAATTATTAATTGTAATCATATATCATATAATTTATGACATTTGGTGTCAATTCTTAATTAGTTTAATATTTATCTCAAATTCATTATCACTATCGAAGTCTATGAGTCTATGGATTGCATTTATATTCAGCTCTAATACACAGTTCCTCCAAAAAGTTCAATGAATTGTTGGCAGACATTCTTATTAATCAAATACACATTGATTTGAAAAATTAAACCTAGTAAATCAATTGCAGTGATTGTGACCTTTCTAAAGTGAGTTTTGCCTCTCAATTGAGATATTCATCGAATTGATTGAGAAATTAATTTTCATAATCAATAATTTCGATAAAATCTTATCAAATGTCGAATATTGAGACAAATATCAGGTAATTATCAGATCTCAGACACATTTATTAAATAACTAATAAATAATTGTTTCCGGAGTTATCGAAAAGTCATTTCGAGTATTATTTCGGTCAGAATCGAGTGATTATTTCGTTATTTTTGAAAATTTGAAACAGCATTGCATTCATTGATTGCTTCACTTTGGGAACCGGTTTGAAACCGGCTTCGGCTTAATTCAGTCCAAATGATTCAATCATTAATTCCATCGAATCTAATAATTATTATTATGAAATTCAATCATTTGTTTTTAGAAATGGATATTATTATTCAAATGGTAAGACATTTGAATTCATTAATCTAATTATTAATCGGAATATTTCTGCCGAAATGCCTGAATTTTAGTCAATGTTTTCCTCAAAAAACATTAAACACATGCTTTTATGTGTTAACACAAACACCAAGATATAAAGGTATCGAATGACAGCTTTTCTTTCACTCCAAAGCTTTTAATTTAAAATTACTTTTTCCTAATTAATTGTCGTTTTAAAAATGCAATTATTTTTCTAATATTTGATATTCTCATTGAATGAATTTATAATTGATATTCAAATGTTAGTTATTTTAGTTTTTATGAATTTTCAGCAAACATTAGCTTTGATGCAATTGTAGACAAGAAGTGCCTTTTTTGTAAAGGGATTGCGCGGTGACATACTTTGTTTTCGCTATTCAGGCTAATGGTCTATCAGACCTATCTTCAAAAACATTATGTTAATCAAGTGAACAAGGCAACATTTCTTTCAAACTGAAAGCACTTTGAGTATGGAGTCGTTGTTTCAATTGTTTTAGATTTGGATTAAATGCATTTCATCGCTCATAGACTGATAGTATATGAGTTTATTTTTGTAATTCAAAATTTAGTGTAAAAATTGGGCAGAAATACAAACTAAACATTTGAGTAAATATAGAAAGTATATTTAGGTTCTGTTTTATTAAAACAAAATACTGGTATTCAACGAAACCGGTTAATAAATTTGAGTTCGACTCGTATTTTAGGTTTTGTGATAATTATTAAAATATAATACACGCGATACTAATACTCGTAATACACTCTAGCACGGTTTTTATCAAACAGGTCCATGTGAGTAAAAAGTTTGATGAATATGGAAATGTGATAAAACTAGCTAATTGTTGTATCAATATTTTCGAAAATTGATTTATAAAATGGCCAGTGTCATACAATTGGTTGATAAAAAGGGCGCTCGAGTGTAATAATAATATTAGTTATAAAGTTTAGTAGTATTGGTCTAATCATTGACTCCCAGTTTATATACAATAATCATAAATTCTTGTCAATTAAAATATAAACTTAAATAGACACAAATCAAACAAACTTTTCGGTTGTTATTCCTTTTGCTCTGAGTTATGACTTTCGACAAAACAACTCAATTAATAATTTTTGAGATTCAATACTTTTTGTTGTTTTAAAACGATTGCATAAAAAGTGGTTTAAAAAATGATGTGATTTGAGGTCAATTGCTATTGAGCTCAATGTCGACAATAGACTTATTATTGGTATTGTTTGCTATTTATTAAGCATTGAAAGCAAATAAATCTAATATTAAGACAACAAATAATGTTATATTAGGGCAACACTTAATTCTTTGCAACGATTCGGTCCAACAATTGTTAATATCTGCAGTGAAATCATTGGACAGCCTTTTGTCGATATTTACATATTAATGGTATTTACTTTGATATCTAATAGTCATTATCTGCTCGTAATTACTTCGATATAACAATGAATTAAAATATATTTGCCATAAATTTTTAGTGAATATAAAAGTGTAGGAACTGTTCATTAATTGGTATTCATTTTTCTTCACAAAACACTCGCATTCATTCATATAATTTATTTCGCATTCATTGACATTCATTCACATTAGACTTCCGTAAGTGTTGTCAGTAGTGGTGAGACTCGGATTGCGAACAAAGTTTTTCACTGCATTTAGTGACAAACCGTAACATTTGTGAGAAATTCTATTAAATTCTAATTCTATTCTAAATTGTGTTTGACTTTTAATTCATCTCTCCTTCAAAATAGTCAACACTTTCATCAATTTTTGTGTAGAAAACTTCAAAATCAAACACATTCTGGTTTTATAGTTGTGTTTGATTTATAAAATTATTTATTCGAATATAAGTCTTCAAACAGACATGAATTTCAATGTCAATCGTTTTTATATTGATTTTAAAATACATTTATTCACTTTTCTCGCAAAATTTATTGAAACATTTCTATTAACCCTTAAAATACGAACATGGCATTTTACTCTCATCTTGAGTTAAATTAGTTGTGTTTAAACTATAATGAACAAACCTTTGTCCTTGCTTTTTATCCTGATATATTTTGTATACAAAAATAGGAAAAGGTTATAATTGAATAACCCTTTAATTAATTACAATTAATCTCTTATAACATAGCATAGACATGAATTGTAAATAACCAAAGCACTGAAAAATTAGCTTTGTGGCCGATTTAATTATGGTCACTTCTGAAAACCCGAAACCGACGACATTTATCAATAATTAATAGTTGAAGGTAATAGATTTTTAAATTTCAAATTTTATTATATTTAATATAAATATTTGTAACAATTATCGTTAAATCATATGTGACCATAAAAAGGGCCATGTTCTTAAAAATCGCAGGTATATTATGTTTGTATTTTAAGGGTTAAGAAATACAAATTTAACATTTAGTTTGTCAACATTTTCAGTTATTTTCAGTTTAACTAACACTTGGATTCTGTGAATTCCTTGAGTCGACTAATTAGTCACAAAAATCAATTCAAATGATATATTAAAAGAGCATTTTTTGAATGAATCTAATGTTATTTTGTTCACTTAGTCTGCGCTCTGTTTCCAAAACTAGACATTTGTTTCGATGTTTTTACGATCAGTGGTCAACAATATCTCTGAATTTAAACATCATTGAACATTTCCTAAATTAGCTTGCAATTAACAATCTCGTTTTACTTATTAGAGAACTTTTATTCTTTACTCAAAGAATTCTTTAAGATTATTCTTTTTCTGAGAATTCCAAGAGTTTTGTTGAACTTTTGTATGAATCACATGGAGTTCTCATAGATTTTTCCCTGAGATTCTTGGCTACCTTACTCATTCGTATGAGAGCGCCTACGTTTCTTGCTAATCAACTTTACTAGAATGTTAATTCTAAATGAGTTTTCAAAAAATAAATTCTAAATTCTAAGGAAAATCGCTTAAATTGTAATATTTTCTTATCGAAAGGTTGGAACAACTCTGAAATCATTAATATTGGGATCAGTTTATCAAATAAACAGTAATTAACAGTAAATAAGTAAGAAATTAGAATTGAGGCGAAATGTGTTCATTCCTTATATAACATAATTAATGCCAAAATTCAGGTTAATTTCGGAGCCAAACATAAATTCTAAACAGAATTCAAAGAATCGATTTTATGATTTTCCAATCGATTAAATGTCATAAAAAATATCTGATATTCTGAACTCTCGATTCTATGTAAAACCAGGGATGGCCAAGGGGGAGGGGTATGGGTCTTACCCCCCCTAGAATCGAAAATTTTGGCTTTACCCCTCCCCTAGAATTTTGAAAAAATTTAACATTACAGGTATACCCCCCCCCTAAATTTCCGCCGAGCAAAGCTCGGCGGCCATTTTTTGCCCAAAAATCCGCCATTTTGTCCGCCATTTTCAGTAATTTAGCCCTTCAAATTGAA
>JAQGCS010000143.1:0-33374 GCA_034702105.1 Fuscozetes fuscipes
TCAAATTCTGTGATTAACGCTTGAAGCAATTGATTCCTTAATACAGTGAACTTTGAAACAGTTTTGTCATCAATCAATTTTAACTGATGCCAAAGAATATGGGTATCATAATTTTCATACAAATCAATTGAACATTTTCGATTAAAATTTTCAAGACAATTAGCACTTTGAAGATAATTTTCCAATCCAGGTGGATCATTTTCTTTCCAATGATTGAATCTGTTTTTCATTTGTTCAATAAGATTATTTTTACCAATTATAGAACTTCCTGTTTTCTGAAATTCCAATGAATATTTTGAAAGTATGCGAAATATATCTTCGAAAAAATGTAAAAAATATTATAAAATTTTTGTTTGTCAATGCTTTCCAAAGATTTTCAGCTTGATTTTTTGTCTCAATATTAAATTCGTGTTTTTCATCTTGCATTAAAATTAAAACCTTGACTAATAGAAACCATAAAAAAACACTTGTGAATTTATATATCCAGTAAAATAGGTCGATATAATATATAAAGATTTTGACCCTATAATATATCAAATTAATTAATAATTTAATTTTAAACCCATTTTTAATTACATTAACCCATTTTGATTAGGGGTGCCTTAAAATCACTTCGCATTGCGAAACTATAGACCCTCATTTATGTGTACGTGACCTACACTTCACTGGCGCCACTTCAGTATATAGCAAAAGTTAGGGATTTATAAGAGTGAATTGTACTCTGGTGTTGACAGACATTAAACACGTGATTAGCATATGTTGTGAATAACCTGTTGAATCAAAGTGTCAGCTGTTACTACACTGTTATACTAGAGTACATTTCACTTTTTATGAGACTATTTAACCGCAATAATGGATGAACCAGATGTTCGCCAATTAATATCTTTATGTTTCGATTCCAATGCCATCAAATTTGGAGACTTTGTCCTCAAGACTGGTATTCATTCACCCATTTATTTGGATATCAGAGTAATAGTAAATACACCGAAACCACTGGTAATGAATGTGCAGTGATTCCAAACTTTGATCGTTAATTAAAATCAATTTTTGTAGAAATTATTGAGTAATTTGTTATACGAGAAGATCTTGTCCTCCAATATTACATTCGATAGAATGTGTGGCGTTCCCTACACAGCCCTTCCCATTGCCTCGGTAATTTTTTTCTTTTATTTAGAGATGAATTGATATTAGAATATCTTTGAATTGTAGTGTATTTGTGTTCAAAAAGACAAACATATGATCACCAAAAGAAAGGAAACCAAAGATTATGGAACCAAACAATTAATTGAAGGCTCATTCGAAGTGGGCCACAAAGTTGTCATAATCGAAGACATCATTTCCAGCGGTTCCAGTATTCTCGAAACAGTTCTGGTATTCATAATATCTGATATTTGTATTTAGTTTACATTTATTTCTAATTAAAAAAGGCTTTGAGGAGCGCCGGTCTGGTAGTGACTGACGCTGTCGTCTTCATTGACAGACAACAGAAGGGCACCAAAAATATGGAAGAGTATGGGATCAATGTTCACAGGTTTAGCTAACCTTTCAATTGGGAACATCCAAAATATTTACCGATTATTCAGTTTAATAGATGTGAAGACTATTCTCAAGTTCTTAGAAGAGGACAACAAAATCACATCTGAAAAGTCGGCCGAAGTATTGAATTGGATTTATGCGAATCCGCTTCAAATAAATAACAATATTGTGAACGAAAGCAAACTTTTGTCGATCGCCGATAAGACTACAAAGTTATTATCATTTGAAGAAAGGTCTGTTTTGTCTACAAACCCGCTCACAGAACGTTTGTTCTCATTAATGGCCAAAAAGCGAAGCAACTTATGTGTTGCCGTCGATTTGACCAATTCTAAGGCTGTGCTTGAAATGGCTAAAAACATTGGAAAGTCAATCGTCATATTGAAGGTTCACATCGACACTATTGACGACTTCGACAATAATTTCATTGAAAATCTTAAAGCGATCGCAAAGGAAATGGATTTCTTTATATTTGAGGACAGAAAATATGCAGACATCGGAAATACTGTTAGACTTCAGTATACGAAAGGTGTTTATAAGACGAGTTCGTGGGCTCATATAGTCAACGCTCACTTAGTTTCCGGTCCTTCTGTTATCGAAGGACTCAGAGCTGGACTTCCAAAGGTTTGATGCAATGGTTTTGAGGTTTTATGAATTAATTTAAATCAAAATAGAATGAGCCGATGAGAGGCTGTCTTTTAGTGGCGTCAATGAGTTCAAAGGGCAATCAATTGAACGCCAGTAGTTCGCAAACGGCATACAAATGGAGTAAACAATTCGATGATTTTATAATTGGTTTCATTTGTCAGTCGAGAGTCTCTGCCGAACAAACATTCATTCATATGACTCCTGGCGTTCAAATAGGGCGTAGTGGCGATGATTTGGGCCAACAATATGTCACTCCTGAAGATGCTATTCTGAAAAGAGGCGCCGATTTGATTATAGTGGGCAGAGGTATTACTAGTGCTGAAGACCCACAAACAATGGCCAAACTCTATCAGGAAAAAGGTTTTGAAGCATATCTTAAACGAAATCTATAAAACTCTTGTGTTATGTACTCTATTATCAAATTTACATTTATTTTCATATAGAAATTGTAATCCTTTAATGTTTTCAAACTGAATATACATTATTCTGAGCGATCAAAAAGTCAAAGAACTCAAAATTGTTTCATTTAATTCATTTTTGAATTTGCTTTTGTTGAGTGTTTCGCACAATATTTTGAAACCACTTTTATCTGAATTCTTTAAGATCACAAACGAATCGCAAATCTTTTTGATTAACTTCTTCTTCGTTTCAACATTTAAGTCACTTTCAGACAAATTAATGGATAATTTCAAAAGAGATAAAAAACATTTGTGGCAAAACTCTTTGGAAACAATCCAAACAATTGACACAAAAATGTTTAACGAATTAATAGTAGTTTCAATCAATTGGGAACTCTTCTGAGAAATGGGTTCATCCAAAAGATCGCACAAAATATTGATATAAGACTTGCAGTGTTTTATTGAACTCGAGTTCATAATAATCACAAACTTATCGATGAATTTCAGATGAATTATACGGTAATTAATATCAGAAGAAATACGAATATTATCCACTAATTGACTCAAAATTTGGTCGTTTCTGTCGAATGCAATCAATTGAATATTCGGTTCTTTTTTGTGAGAGGTTTCTAACTTCATGACATCATAGAGACAATCAAAGACTACTTCCAAGAGTTCACTTTTCTTGTTATATAACAAATTTTTGAGCCGTTCGTAAACCAAAAGATCTGATCCATTATTAAGAAGTTGTGGCCAACAGTTTCGGATAATTATGTGAAGAGTGTGAAGACCTATGATTTTGGTTTGAATGCAAATATCGTCGATTAAACGCATAGAAAGCGGCAAAATATCGTAAATGTATTGATCCACTGAACACATGTTAGACACAATCCATTGGAAGATAAGGGCATTCCTGTCATCGAAGTCATCGTTTTTCAGGCAATTAGTCTTCAATTTATTCAAAAGGGATTTAATAATAAAATTGTTGTATTTGTCGTTCAAAAGCTGTTCAATGCTTTCAGAATCACTGATTTTGACGATTAGTTCAATTAATTTGCATTTGCTTTCAGTCACGGATCCGATGGTAACGAACAACAGTTCACTAATTATTTGCTTATTTAGTGATAACTTTTGTGAATCGATTTTAATCAACAATTGTCTCATATTATCGAAGATAATCAAAGAAATTGCTTTTGAGTTCGAGTTATTTGTTTTGTTAATAATTTGCATTTGAAATGATTTTCTGGTCATCGCTTCAAATGCTTCCAAAACAATGCTATCCTCTGAAGAGTTGGATGACTCCGACAGCCGCTGAAGAATACATTTATTTAATTGTTTGACAATTTGAGGCAATTGAGTGGTTGTCTCGCATTTGTCTAATTGTGAGACCAATTCCTTCAATTCACTCATCTCTCATATAAATTATGAAATGAGTCTAAAATTCAATTAAATTTCATACAATTTATATCTCTTAACAATTAATCGCATCCAAGAGATGACAGGTATGTGTTGTCAGAGTTTTCAACATGCTCAAATTATCAAATAGACTCTTCTTCTTTAGCTAAATAGTGGGTGGTGTCAGTTTGGATAATATTATGGTAATATTATTTTACTAAATGCGATGCAAACATAGCGCACACTAATGTTAACCATTCAAGACAAGTGATTAAATCAAGTACAATTTTTTCAATTCAAGTACAGTGTAGTCTACACTGTGTAGAGCTCGTTGTTGAATAATTTGAACCGAAACCCCTGGTTGTCATTACAACCAAACACCATTTAAAAGGCTCAAAACATTGTCATCATGTGATCACATTCGCCATTATTATTGTTATTGAATTTTGTTAATTTCAAAGACATCTCGTTTTTGTAAAAGTTTTGAAATGGAATCGAATGAACACATTTCAAGTTTATATTTGAAAAGTAGTCCACCGAAGGAGAGGAGCAAACAGTTGGCCGAAGAAGACCTCAATATTGAGTGTCTCGTTTGTGAAGATTTAATTATAAAAGACGCCGACAATGAGTCGATTGCCATCGATTTGCAAAAACATTTGCTGACAACACATAATCTAATGATTGCTGACATCGAAACCATTGCAGACCTAAAACCATATTCCGATTATTATCGGCAAAAGTTGGCCGAATCTAATGATTGGAAGCGTTTTTGTGCTTTAATTTCCACCAATAGGTTTGTGTCTTAAATGTTAAGACATTTCACTCATTAATGAACTGTTCGCTCAAAAAGCGGTCCCAAAGATATATCAGAATCGCAGACCTATTATATGATTGGCGGAAATGAAATGAATTTTCCCGAAGACTTCCGATTACGCGAAGAGATAAAAGAATCAAATCTGAAGTCAATACTAAAACAATTAGAGTTTGAAAGAAATGAAACTGATTTTAAGCGGAACTGCATTTTCTGCCGCAAAGTATTCGAAGGGAACCGAAAAATTCTTTTCAAACATCTCTTGAATGACCACAACTTCAATGTCGGAAATCCAGATAATATCGTCCATTGCATGCAATTCCTCGATGTATTGGAACAGAAACTCAATCGATTGGAATGTCTTTATTGCGAAAAGACATTCAAGTCTTGGGATATACTGAAAGAACACATGAGAAAGAAAGGACACAAACAATTGCATCCGAATAACAAACTATTCGACAAATATTATGTCATTAATTACTCGTCGAATAAAGACTGGAGACAACAGAAACTCGAAGTCGATTACGATTTAGACAACTGTGAAGAAGAGTGGGAGGACTGGTCTGAAGACAATGTCGATCAGCAGTGTATTTGTCTATTTTGTCCCAAAGTGTGCGCCGATATTCACACATTGAAATCTCATTTAAAAGAAATCCATGGCTTCGATTTGGACCATATTTTTTGTCTAGAATTCTATTCGCGAATAAAAGTTATTAATTATATTCGGCGTTGTATTCATCAAAAGAAGTGCCATAAATGTGGACAGACTTCTGCAACCAGTGACGAGCTTTTGGTTCATTTGGACTTTTCTGAGCACTCAAAACAAATTCCAGATCAGAATCAATACGATTCTCCAGAATATTACTTTTCAACCTTCGAAGACGACAATGTTCTGCATTTTCTCGACAATTGTGATCAAATCGATGACATCGAACTCACACCAAAAGCTGAAGAGTTGAAAGATTGCGTCAAAAATCAACTTTAATGTAAAATTTATAAATAATTTTAGATAACAATAGAAATCAAAGAGTAATCAAATCTATTAAATGAATACCCAATGGAATGCTTTTTACTTATTTTCTTATCTCTTTTTACTTATTTTTGGTGACTTTTTTGCCTTTTATAGAATTGTTGTGTTTAAGTGAATCGATTTCATCTCTTTGTTGGGTGAGTTTGTCGTTCATATTCGCCAAATGTTCTGACATTAGACTCAACTGACTTTCATAATTAGACACATTTGTGGCCAACTCTTCCTTCAAGTCTAAAATCTTAGTATTCATGTTCTCAATATTGTCTGCGCACTGTTTCCTTTGTTTTTCAGAAATGGTGAGTCTTTGCTGTAATGAAACGCATTCTGTTTGAAAGGCGACGGCTTTGCTGTCAGAGACGTGCAAATTGTCGATCAGTTGCGATATTCTGTTTCGTAGATAAGCTGTCACTTGAGGTATCTCTTCTTCAGCGCCGATATTACTATTGAGACTGAGTTTGTCCTCAGAGGCTGTCGGAGATTGGAGTGAAGATCCGGCGAAATCATTACAACTCATTTCAATACTGCGCTGACTTCCAGAAGGCGTCGAACTTGACGTCTGAATTGAAGTCTGTGTCTGTATTGTTACGCCTTCATTGGCCTGTATTCTGGTTTCTAATTCTTGGGCTCTTTTAATCTCTTTGTCTAGTTTGACCTGGATCAGTTGCGATTCCAGCATCCAATGCTCTTTTGCCTGTTCCGCATTCGACAGCTTTGATTCGCAGATCGATAGCTATTAAGCGATAAAATGTAGCGAATCATAAATACAACTCAAATAAAAGAGTGGAAGACCTGTTTTAGGACATTATCTCTCATTTCCTTATTGTTTTCCATCGAATCCTCGAGAGATTGCATTTTGTTTTTGAGACTTTTGTTTTCCATTTCTCTAAAATTGTGAAAACATTTAAAACTGAACAATAAATTTAAATAAATGTCTCACAAATTTTGTGCCAAAAGTTTCAAATCATGCAACTCTTGAAAATGTGACTTCAATTTAGTTTCCAAACAATTGTTTTCTTCATTCAATGAGTCGATAATCTGTTGCTTTGATTCGAGAGATTCGGTAATAGATTTATGTTTGGACTGATTTTCACTCTTGACGTCATCCAACTGACTCTGAATGTCAGATATCTTTTGGATGTAATCCATTTCAATTGAATTAAGCTGAATGTGAAGCCTCTCGTTTTCAGTGATCTTATTCTGGAGTTCGGTATTTATCACATCAAAGACAGTGCCGTCTAAGTCACCATTTGTGGTGCTGTTATGGTTGTGCTGAGGAGTTGAATGAGTTGAAGAGTGTTTGCCCTTCGAAGATTTTCTTGAGTTGTTTTGAACCAAAGTGAGCTCATCCTGAAGAACGCCCACTCTTTTGGCCAATTGTTGATTCCGAAAGTCTAAGCTTTCCATCTCTTGTTCTAATTTACGGATCGTTTGATCCCTTTCTTTAATACTGTCCTTAAATTCATTACATTTTGTTTGTTCTTCAGTAAAGGCAGTCTTCAATACAGTCAACTGCGCTCTCATCTGATCCACAGATCAATAAATGGTTGAAACGCTTTGTCAATCAAACACTACAAACCTTTGAGTATTTGGTCGCAAGTCTTTGATATTTGGTCAGCAAATCGTCTGAAGAGTTGTCCTCCATTTGTGACAATCTATCTGTTTATCACTTGATCTGAACAAAAGATAATTCTTTTGTATATATTTAGCGATAAATTATCGATAATAAGAGTTTCGGACTTATCCTCAAAATCACAATAATTTATAAAACATAACAAATACAAAGTCTAACAAAAGGGGCGTTTATTTTGCATTTGAATGCGATTTAAAGCCTATATTCAAAGCATTCATTCATTTCTCAAATACTTTTTGTTTACTTTTAGTTATTTAAAAGTTTTTTTTAAAAGAGATTTTAATTGAAATCAATTTAAAAATCAATCCTTTTTTCGACGCATTTGTCAAAACATTTTACTCTCATTTGTAGTAAATAAACAAACCATCGATCCTTTCATATCGATATACAGTCGAATCCATTTATTGTTCAAATCTTACCATGATATGTTTATCACATTTGCAAATATAACCATTTAAAATTAAGGAAAAGGTAACTTTACTTTTTTGGCTTGAGTTGCATTTTATATGATCACCAAATGAAACAAATAATACTTAGTTTGGCTCTTTTCCATCAGTTAACTTGCAATTTGTGCGAAAAGTATATTACACTATCTAACGATAGTAGGAAACATGTGAGCAAGCTAACATTTAGCTTATTTGATTGAGCTGAATCTTAGCAATTATGATCATTGACAATTGACAAATAATTGTTACCATTTTGAAAATCTCCGAAACTATTGAAATATACGACAAAATAAAATTATAACACATTTGGATACAAAATAAGAAATTCGTGCGAAAACGGACTCATTTCTGTTAATTTTTAAATCAATTTAAAACTTTTGCCAAAATTTCGAGTCTTTTATAAGAATAACTTAATTGATAACAAATTATATAAATTATTTGAATAACTATTTGATTAATAATCACTTTTTTATAAATAATTTAAGCCTTCAGTGATTTAGAGTTCGATACAAATCAGAGGATAAAAAATCAAACGATTCATTAATTTGATGCCAATGTTTGACAGAACTAATCGGATATTTTAAGTCCAAAAGATTTGAATAATAGTTGTTTTGGTCCACTTCTTGAGAATCCAGATTAGATGACAAACAGTAAACAAATATCTAAACTTTCGTAAGTTATTCATCAATTTCTTCCTTAAGTGATGCCAAACAACTTCTGAGGAGTTGTATCTCAGCCTAAGAATACAATTTGAGACAAAATCGGTATTCAATTAAAAGATTAGCGCAAATGATACACACTTTGGAATGTTTGAGTTCCAGTTCCGCCAATTCGACCAAATTTTTACGGAACGCTGCGACGCGTCGGGTCTTGAAATCAGTCAATTCTATAATATTTCAACATGTTAACTTCAATGGAATAATCAAATAAATAAATCAAATTGTTTTACAAAATAAACGATAAAAACCTTGTTTTGCGAGTTTGGATATGGTCTCAAACTTTTCACAGGCCTCTACTTGTGCTGTTTCAGCGCTGGCAACGTCTTTATTGCGAGAACGGGCCCTCTCCAAGTTTCTGTTTGCGGTCTCATAATTGGCTAAACACCTGAGCCTCCGGTACAACAATTCCTACAATTTATGTAAACATTTATTCTGTGATGTTATATAAAATCAGGGGAGGGCCAATTAGAACCGAAAATTTGGCATTATCCCCTCCTAGAATTTTTCAAAATTTTAACATTGCAGGTATAAGCTATTATAACCCTCTCCCGGCTTGTATTTTACCTTGGTTCCCCCTTGTGTTTTTTGCCGAGCGAGGCGATAAATTCAAAAAATCACCCCCTAGATCCCCCTCCAGAGCCGTCGACCTCGGCCATCCCTGTATAAAATAATAGAACGAATGATACCTTAGCGGCGGCGGTGTCTCTCATATAATATCGGAGCAAATCAGAGAGTTTAAGATCTTCGTCAGAAGCGATGCGACCCTCAGTTTTTCGGGCTTTTTCTAAGCAATCGGCAATTTTACTGTAGAAGGTCTCCAAATCTGTCTGATCCACTGTGGCCAACTGGATCAGACCCGAAGATGTCTTAATATAAGAGTCAGAGACATCTGCAAAAGTTCATTAATAAACAAATTGGTAGCAAACAAGTTAGGGCTCACTTTTATGAGCGCGAGTCATGGCATCGGACTTTATAGTCGCCTCTTTTATATTAGAGTAATATTCATTAAGAAAAAGTCGCTCCCTTTCAAAAAACTCGTCGACATCTTTCATCGTTGAATTCAAAACCATATCATCAGCTGATGACCTAATATTTGAGAAAAGACTGACCAGTCGTTCCTTTTTGTTCTTTCCCCTAACACTCAACTGAAACAAAAAATAGTTTTAAAGCTAATGTAACATGATAACATGATGATAATAAATCAATTCTTACGTCGCTTTCATATTCCAAAAATATGCGAAAATTTTGATCGTTTTTGAACTTTGGATGAATAGCCAGTCGCTGAAGGAAGACCTCGTGCATCGCTACCGTCTTCTTGAAAGTGGCCAAATATTCGGCCTCCAATTCCTGTTTCATTTTGGAAAACTCCTCTTTAGTCATAGTCCCCTCTCCGTCGCCTAACTTTTGCAACTTTTCACGGGAGGCATCAAAATCTGGTCGGGGCGGTGCCGGAGGGATCTGATTATGTCATTATATTAACTTATGATAAGTTCATATCTTATGGCGAATAGCTTACAATAAAACCGCCGTATTCTTCGTTATCGACCAGACATGTGTGTAACCAAATGAACTCTTCGTGCTGTCGAACCACTGAGAAGTCATGTGCTTTGAATTCGGGTAAAGTTGTCTGACCGACAGAGTCAACAGTTAGTGGGAGTGACATATGGAGGGCATACCTTTGTATGAACTGTGAACTTTACTCTTTCCCTTTCACTCAATGCATCGGATATGTCGACAATGAGTGAAGAATCAGCCAAATCGATGGTATCGGAGCGAGACTTTTGCGCAATTAATTAGTTTTATTGAGTGTCGGCTTAACTACAGTTACCTTATTATTGAGGTCCGAATGAGTCGATTGTTTGGAGTTTTGTGTGGAGTCTTCGCTGCCGTCGTGAAGAGTCAACATTTCCACTGATTTTATACAGATTTCAATTTATTAAACAAATTAGTGATTAGTTTTGCAATTATTTCCTTTTGAATATCAGTAAAGTCGAGTCAAAACTCAATTTTAAAAATATATCAATTTTTGGACAATTCGTCTAAAAATAAGTTTTAAATAAGTTTTGATTTAATACTAAATATAATAATTATTACAAAATTAATGTAAAACTGATTAAAGAATCGCTAATTAAGAGAAACAACAGTTTATTTCATTAAATTTTGTTCACATTATTGTCAAAACACACCCATCGAAGAGCCGTTCACTAACTTATGTAACTTTTATTGCAGTCATACAAATAGTACCCCAATTTATGAATAATAGTATGATTTTTATTCATTCGTTTTAATGTCAGATATAAATACTTAAGAATATATTAATTTTCATATATTTCTTCAATTTTATTGTTACTTCTTACCAAAGTACCATTCATATTTTAGGAATCTTCTATTTATAATTGAAATTCTAATTAATTAATATAAATAGAATTCTGTATATTAGAAAACTATCTGGCTGAATCATGCAAATGACATTGTTCTAAATCGAACTGAATTTATTTCGCAGATTCTAGCTAAAATAAATAATCAAACATTAATTATTAAAAGTTGAGCACTCAATACATAACATAAGAAAATTGTGAGCACTTAACGATTTAGTGTTGGAAAGTATTGTTTCTGTTTGCGTTAGTGTTAGTGTTGGCCTTTTCCTCAGTTTATCTACACTTCAAAGTTTAAAGTGTGGAAAAAATTTAATAAATTGATCCTAACTTTTCACTTCAATTTCGAATTAGAGTTTTTAACGAAGCGTATCATTTGGTTGCAGTAAACTTGCAAGACATCAATTTTTCGAAAGCAATTAATAATTAGAATAAATTGTAAAGTTGTTTGTCTATGAAACCAATAAAATCAGTGAAACGATTGAAACCATAAATGGAAGTATCTTTTTATTTGTTTAACTAATTTGAATCTTTATTAAAAAATAATGGCTTTTTTACAAACATATGAAAATATTATACAAATATATCACAAATTTATTGATTTATTGATTTGGTTTTTGAGACTTCGATAATCCGTCGAATATTTGTTTCAATCATTTTATTATTTGATGAAAAGTTTATAGCAATTAATTTACATTTGATTCTCTCGATCGAGTCTTTCAAATTGGCAAAAAATGCACTCTAATGACCAGGTTTCAAATTTTTCTATATTCAATATATTGCAGCAAGATGTTTTAACTTAAAGTTCTCAAAGTTTTAGACCAAAGTCTGGCCATTAAAGGCTGCCAGTCGTGAACATCCCCTATATCTGCAATCATATAAGAGTTTGGTCTCATATTGGAGTCGTAGAGCCATTCTCTCAGTTTTTTGTCGTCATAGACATACTTGAGATTCAAAGGGAAGTGTAAAATATTGAGATAGGATGCAACTATTCCCGTCAAAAACACATCATCGATGGGCAGCACAGGCTTTATTTTGTGAGCGCCCTCCAAAATATCAAATGCAATATCAGGAGTAAGGAAATAGGCGACACCCGAACAATAGGCCGGATATGTTCGGTACGGGTATTGTTCTAATGAGAGACTCCACTTGCCCTCACGCTTGGGAGGCGTTCCTTCGGGAAAAAGAGAACATGCGATTATGTTTCTTGGACTCTGATTGTAATTTGATGGCAAGAAAGTTTCCCTGAGAACTTTCACAGCGCGGAAAATGTCTATGAAAGAGTCGTCGTCTGCTTTCATAATAAATTTGGTTGAATTACAAAAACGCAAAACCCATTTATAACTCGTTAAGTGCTTATAAGTCAAGTTATGATATGAGTCGACAAATTTGGCAAAAACTAAGTCCTTATGCGTTACATATTCCTTATGTATGAGTCTGTCAATCGTCGAGTCGTTGACCAAACCTAATATGAAAACTGTTATAACTTGATATCCATTAACAGTCCTCAATGAGCCCCAAGTCTTGCGAATAATTTCTCTTTTGAGAAAGTTTTTGGGCGAAGAGTGAACTAAAGTCACCAAAAATGGTTGTCGTGTTTTGTCGCACAAATGGGAACAGTTTCGCACGAAATCAAAATCATTTATATCAAGCAATTGGTTGAAATGAACCGAAGAGTGCCATTCACTGCTCACAACACCCGTAGAGTTGCGTTTCAAGTGAAACAACGGAAAGAATTCTCTTTCTTTGAACTCATTTCCAACAAATTTGTGTTTAGAGTCGTAAAAGTTTTTATCGTCGAAGTAATTGTCTCTTAAATTATTACCAATTATTGTGAGTAAAGCAAACAGAAAGAGGGGAAAAGTGAGAACTAACACAACCACAGAACGCAACCATCTTCTAAACCATCGCATCTCATTCGTCATTAGTTATCAATTTTCAAACATTTATTGCCATTCATTTGGACCGTCGGGTAAAACAAATAACTTTTATTTATTTATTGCAAACAATCAAAGCACAGGTAATAAAGATTTCACTGCAAAATATTAGTGGAAATCCAATTGAAAGCAGTGTTCCTCTGCTTCTGTTCTAATTGAAGTCACTTTGAAATTCTTAAAAAAGTTTTGGAGCCGTCAGATGTGAGTGAGTGAGGGTTTGAGTTCTGATCGTAAAGTCGGGTCAATCTTTCAGAAATGCCATTTCAGGTCTACAAGTCTTGAAGTGAAGAGTGAGCTGAAGCCAGGGCTATATTCAGAGCTATAGTCAACGCCTACATTCTGTAACTGAAACAGACCAGAACCTGAACATAGAGATAGTCATAAGGCGTGACTCACTTTTCTTGCTTTTCTCCAAAACACACTCTTTCCTGCTTTTGATTAACTGTTTTACTATTGAATATTTATATAAAAAATTTTGGCTCAATTTGGAAATAAGCAGTGGTTGGCCCCACATATACACAACTTATGGTAATTGCCTTGAATGAATCAAATCGTGTTTTGTTCGAAAACAAAAAATTAAGATTAAATGAAATAAATGTATTACTACTCAAAACATTGATTACATATTCTCTGGAAATACTTAAATAAGTTATAATAAACATAATGCAAAGAAACCAATAAATCATTTTCTAACATTCAAACAAAAACAGTTCATCGCAACAGAATCTACCCAATCAAAGGTCAATACCCAGATTATATAACTTTTTTTCATCATATCTTCTTAAACTATCGATTACTTATTGCGATGTCATAATGTGAGCGACCGTTTCATTCAAACATCGATTCAATATTGAGAGAGGAATGAGTTAAATATTCTCTTTGATTAAAATTCCGTTCGTTATGTTAGACAAGAAGAGACTTAGAGGTGGCCTAACATAATGCCCAACATAATGACAAGTCCGGCATCTGACACAACTTCGATTTTGAGCCGGATTTCAACATTTAATCTATTTTTTGAATGACTTTTAATTAATGCTTTCGTATTAAACAAATTCTTAATCACTTAAATCGGATTATTTCAGTGAATAAAAAAATAAAAATAATTTTATTCTAAGTTTTATTTTTTATTGATTTAAGTGATATTTTCATAAATAATCAGATTCTGTCAAAATGCAAAATATATCAAATGCATCTTAAAGAATATTTACACAGGTAAAAACTCAATTTATTTTTTATTATAAATTGTTAAAATATTAATATTTAAGCAAAAAATTCGTTGATAACTGACTCAAAATTGCTATCGACGCAAATGACGCCAAAAGTCATTTATTTAAAAATTCAACGAATAATGAGATTATTTTATTTGCAATTTTTTTTTTGAGTAATGTGTGCAGTGATTCGGCTATAAATTAACTAGAATAATAATAAACATTCTTTGGGAGTCGTGACGAAAACAGGAGCAAACTTTCACAACACTATTCCTCATTCTTTGCTTTGAATTTTTAAAAACATAATCTAAAAAATGAATTTTATTGTAGAAAAATGATAGGAATGAGAATTTGATGGTTTAAGATAAGGGAAGAATAATTATTCGGGGATAGAGTTGAGCGGATGTTTGTGCTGTAGTTTAATTATCAGTTTTAATATTCATTTAATTTATTATCGATTTCTCGTTTTAATTCTGCGATAAAAAATTGATTGGATTTTAATAAATTTTTAACTCAAAGTAATTGAAATAATATTAAAATCGACTGATTTGAATGAAATGCAATTTAAAGTTAATGAATAAAATGAAAAATATTAATGAGATTTGAGTTGAATTCAAGTAAAATCAATAACTGTTTAGGAAATCAGTTTTTCAGCTAAAAACGATTAGTTTGGAAGAGAAATGAATTTGTTCTCAACCTTTGAATTCATTGAGGATCGGGTTCTCATAAAACTCGATGAAAAATAAGGAAATAACGCATTTGCGGAAACGCATCGCTGAAGGAATCGCTGGAATTTCTGATAAATTTATCCATCAATGAAACGAATCGCTTCTCATCAAAAATCACCCGAAATAATAGCTTTTTAATGACAGACAATATAAACTTGTAACATCGTCTAAGAGACAATAACTTTATTAAATTGATGTTAGATTTGACGCTTTGATAATTATCTTTTCTGAGACATATTTTCAATCAATTTCTTCTCAATGCATGTCTAGAGAAAATGTACAAGAACAAAATTTAGAAATAGACATGCGATGAATAAGTAAAAATTTTTTCGTTGTAATTAATTGAATAATAATAGAGAAGGGATTCAAAGAAGTAATTAGTTTTGAGAACAAATTTTGATTAAACTATTATTGGCATGAAATGGATGAGATTTTCAAATGAGATGTTATATTCAAATCTATAGGCCTACTGTCCATTCAAAGAGTTTGCACGAAAAAATACTTAATTTCTAAACCAAACTCATTTTCAAACCAAACCAAATGGATTTAAACATGAATTGTTTTATGTCTAACATTGCGATTGCATTAAAAGTATGGTAAAAAAAGTAATAGACATTGGACTCCTCATTTCGATTGTTGGCAGAATCTGATGTGCATTCATTTAAGGTGAGTCTGAAACAAGTTGCTCTTATCAATCAGTTCGTCTGTAACTCTAAACCTTAGACTGGTTTAAACTGTGAGGAGTTTTCGTAGAAAAGGAATTCTCTGACATTTCTTCAGATTAATAGCACTGGAAGTAAGAAAGCGATCAAAAGAGTAATGGAAAGAAACGTTAAATTTTGGAGAAACGAATGGATTGAGTGTAAATCACGCCAAATAGGCTAACCTTAGCCTAATGTTAACTAATATAACGCACTACCCGTCAATTGAGGTATTGATTGTGCGGTCAGTAACCCTACAAATGAAAGTTTTTGATTCACTCGCGAACTCATAATTAAGGAAACGAATGATTGTATTATAATTCGTGATATTATCTAAAACTATGATCGACTACTGGATGAGGTTTGCGTGAAATGCACAGACAGTTAGAGTTAGTGTATTAAAATTGGAAATTTCTAGAAATTTCTCACGAGAAAGTTTCTCATGAGAAAGTTTCTAGAAATTTCTTGAGTAAAATTTCTCGGAGAAATTTTATATAATTATTAATATCTCTTTAATTTGAACTGATAATTTATTTTTAAAAGAACTTTCATTTATAATTTGATAGAGATCTATCATTTAAAAGTATAAAAACATGTAGCTGAGATATTTCTATAGGGATTCCCATTATAAATCTCTTAGGGTTTCAATATGGTAAGCGGACGTAATTCATGCAAAGATATATTACGTGTTTAGCTTCCAAAGAGCTAGCAAATTGTACAACGTGTTCATTTGTAAAACTCCATTAAAACAAAATGGGTAAAAAGCAAATGTGTAAATTTTCGTCTCATTGTAAAACCACAAATAATAATATAATTTGTAATTATTGCGGTTTGTCAATGTATAAGAACGTTTCAAAATTTAAGAAACACCTCGAAGAGTGTAAGAAATTTAGAGGAAAAGGATTGTAAGTTTAAAATAATTTTAATAAATCTAAATGATTTATTCTCATAAAATCACTAAATGCTTGATTGAACGCCATTTTAATGATAGAAACATTTTATTCAACTTGCTTGTTACAGTTCGTAAATTCATTTAACATGGGAATCCCATTTCTTAAGAAATTTCTCTATCAATTTGGAGAAATTTCTTGCCTTATTTTCAAATTTCGAGAAATTTTTAAACACTAGTTAGAGTACATCCATACAAATAGGAAGAGAAGTTTCACTTTTGTATGAAATGATATGCGGTTCATAATATATTTGACCAGAATTACTGGTATTTTGTGTGCTTTTACTTAATTAATTACAAAAGTATGATAAATGCGTTAATTTATTTAACCAAATATTATGCGATTCACAACTAATCTTAATAACCATTAATAGAGTTGTTTTGATCAATTTAGAGTTATTTTAATTCCTCGCATCTTTTAATCTTGAGTTTGTTGTCATACAAAACGAGCAAAACTTCCGCATTCATTCACTCCTCCATTCATTTGCTTCGAACAGATTTGCTTTCTTTTTATAGTGATTTTTATAAACTTATTATTTATTATTTTAAACAAAAATAATTGTAAGAAACGATTGTTATTGCCTTCAATGCGGTTCAGAACTTAATTAATGTGAACTTCGAAACCAGTTCTCGAACCTAAACAATGGTTAGACGTCAACAAAAAAGAGATGCAATCATTTTTCACGATTTAATCAGTAAATAACAATCAAGATTAAATTTTCAAGATCAAGAATGCGATAGAGAATCGGCCGATTCGGTGGCACTCATATAGACTTATGACAAGTATTTTTGGCACATCTCATAGCAATGAAATTACTCCAGTCTATTGAGCTGTGATTTTAATGATGCCTTTGAAAGGCGTTAAACATGTTCTTCAAAAAAAATGTTTTTCCATTTGAAAACATTTAAATCACTTTTGAAAAGAAAAAGCTTTACTGAAGTTATCAAAGTTTTTGTCGAATCAAAAATAAAAAGTATTCATAATTTTTTTCATCCCTCAGAAAGAAATGTTTCTAAAATGTCTTATATTCTGTTAATTGTGAGCCATTCAACTGAATCACAATCTTCTTTATAGGGTCTGAAAGGCGAGGATAGAAATTACAGCTATCGCTCCTTTTTAAACACATCCATCACATTTTTCTTTCTCTAAATAAATTTTAAAACTGAACGCTCTCTCGGTCTAAGTGTTTGCAAAGAGTGCACAAACAAACCCAACATTTGAGACATTTCTCCCATTTAATGACTTGGTAGGAATATTGGACGATATTTCTCCCATGAGTTAAGGGTCGGGAAGAATAGTCACTAAATAACATTTCACTGATTTAAGGAAAATTAGTTTTAATTAGGCTCACGATTAAGCCATTAAAACATAAATTATTATAAATTATTTTATGGAAAGGTTTGAAATAATTTTTTATTCAATTTAAATATAAAATAAATTTGAAGAGAAATTGCCGAACATTTTCTCGAAAAGTTGTGAGCCGTGAGTCTGGGAAGTGGTCGATAATCTTCTATTCCGTTTTGTTTTTCTTTCGCTCAAAATGTTTGACTGCTTTTGATTTCGAAGAATCTATAGATTGAAATATGATTAAAGACAACTAACGTTTCTCTCATTTATTCAATTGAAATACAGATCAAAATTATTATTCGAAGTCTGTATTTATGTAAATAAGTATTTCGATCGTGACTTCGCTTCGAAGGATGTAAATGAATGGTTAGAGTGAGAGCTCACAACAACTTTCAATTCAACAAAATATGTATTCAAAAAACTTTGAGACTCGAGAAAAGTTTCGAATATTTAGCAATTTTATTGTTATCTTATGGGACTGAACACTGATTTTGTATTCCATACTCATTATTACTGACAATGAGATCATTGACTACAAAAGAACACACAAAAAACAACCAATTCTTGTATTTCACAGAAATTATTCAAACATTCTTATTCTCATTAGATAAACGATACAGGTATATTCAGGATTTGGATCTCAAAATGTTTGAAATTTATGTATGCTAGCAAATTCTTTGAAACTAAGATTTCTGTAGATATTTCCTCTTCAAATCTCTGATGTCAAGGTCTTGAGTTAATATCAGGGGATAGGGTGGATAATAAATGCATAAGAAGCCTGGTCATCGTATCCTTGATAGACAGGAATATAATGTCTAACTGGTTGTGCAGATGCTTTGATATAAAGTTTAAACGAACTCTGGAATCAGTTATGCATAACATGGCATTAGAGGCATATGTTTAGGCAAAACTGCGATTTAGGGATGTATGCTGTCATACCTGTGCATATGTATTGGTCGAACCTGCATATAAAAAATGCTAATCTAAAGTCGAGTTTATTTTGTTGATAGCATTTTCTGCCGACGAGTATCGAAAACGTTGCGCTCATCTCATGAATTGAACTCACATTAAACCCAAAATATATGTCTCTCTGTTACTGTAATTTACAAAAATAAGAACTCATTTTTCGTTGTAATTTATAATAAGACAATTATAAGTTAATAAAGGTAAAATATGGATCATTATGTGTAACTGATGGTGGTCCTCTTTATTTATAAGTATAAGGCTTGACTCTAATGCTTTTGCCAATATTTTTGAGGAGAGGACAGGGAGAGGACAGTTCAATATTAAGCACAAATGAAGTTATTTACTTAAAGTTCTTTGCTTTTTATTTGAGGTGCTTTTCTGAGGCCAATAAACGAGTAATAAGTTTACAAACAATTACTGGATGAGAACTTTGCGATTGTTTGACAGTTATTTGAATAAATTGAGAACTGTTTAAAATTAAGTTTCTATTCATTTGTTTTAATTGCAGGAATATTATTCATGAATGCGAGAACTCGGAGTTAGTGATGGCTCTGTTTGACTCTCTTTGATTCTCTTTAATTCTACTCTTAAGGTCTTCACGATTTCCTTTTGAATGATAGAGAACTCAGTAATTAATTCAAAATTAATGCAAAGGTTTTAAAATATTCAATGTATTCAATGTAAATAAGAGGCATAAAACAGATTAGATAACAGTTTCCATTCAAATGAATAGAAATGAAATTTTAAAATTCAAAACCATTTCATTAATTCTATAAAAATATCTAAAAGTAAATCATAATAATGCAGTTTAAGGAACTTTCAGATATTTCAACAATTTTTAAACAATTAATTTAAACGATTCACTCAAATAATCATTGAATGAATTGATCGAAAAATAATTGTTAAGAGAGAGAGAGAGAGAGAGAGAGAGAGAGAGAGAGAGAGAGAGAGAGAGCTATGAAATGTTAGATCCTTAGAGAAATGCAGTGAAACTCATCAGTGGAATTTTAGGTTAATTTTGATATGATTTTATCCACAAAATCATTAGCTTTGAGTCACACAATGGGAGCCACAATTTTCATTAAGGCATTAATTATTGCCTGAATAGAGAAAAAGTCATTTCAATTCACTGAGAAATACATTGTTTTTTATTCGCAGAGAAACTTAATGAACATATTTCACGACTAATAATAAACTAATGATTTATTACTTATTTTTTAATTATAGAAAATTAACTGAAATTAATGTCGAGTAAAAGTAATTTTTCAATGAATATAAAGCCTTCTGTTTGGGAAGAAAAGAGCTTACATTTCAAAAGAAATGGTTGTGTCATCTGTTCATTAATTGCATTAAATTAGGGAATTATTCGCACGATTTTAATCGTTTCTTGCATATTATGCTTATTAAGCAATTTAATCAAATTAAGTCAAACTTTTATTATTAAGCCCTCAATTCCTCCGTTCCCTCAATTCATATAATATTTAAGGCAATCATTAGACGGAGTAAAATGAGAAGACATTCAAGTCGTGCGACAAAAGAATGCTTCGGATATATAATACTATGGAATAATACGCGAAAATAAGGAATAACAGATTAGTGTTCTAGGTGAAAGTATTTATCTATGAAACATTTATTGGTAAAATCGTTTTGCAATCTTGCACATCTCTTATTTATATTATCAATAGAAAGAAATGCGAAAATCCATAGAAACTAATTGTGATTTCCTTCTGTTTCTAATTGACAGTAATCTTAAGAAAATAATTTTTGTAAATTCTTTCTGATGATTCAAATTTGAAAAATTAAGATAAATTCATGAGATATACGGATCAAAGGCACGGCTACTCATTGTTGCAAAAAAACCATTATTTATCAAATTTAAATATTAGATGTTTTTATGAAACACTTGAGTTATACTCTCAAAAGATATGAATAATACATGAGTTTTGAGAAAAAATGTATTTCAATTCATAACTTTTTTAGAATATAATTTACAAAAAATATATATAGTTTTGTTTGAATTGTTTATATATCTGTCTTCTAATCCATTGAGGGTAGGGTTGAAAATTTTGTTTAATTTTTCATTTATTAATTGTTGCAATTCAAAAATGTAATCATAATAGATATTAATAATAATATAATAATAATATTAATAATATTTATGCAGTATTATCACAATTTTCTTTTTTTGATTGAAATACTAATTATAATTTTGTTTCCTAAATATGAAGAATTTATCTTAAAATTAACAAATTTTAATAAATATTGCGATAAACTCAGAGCTAATATTAAAAATGTGAAGGATAAAATGGCAGTCAGATTAATCTGAAATGCCGAAAATATTCATTATGACTTAAGCAAACTGTTATAATATTTAAAAATCTGATTTAAATCAAAATTAACACATTTAGATATGATTAAGCTGTACAAAATTGATATTTTTGTAAATCATCTTAGATGGTGCTAATTAACGAAGCTTTAGCCTAAATATAATATTATTTAGACTAAATTTTGAAATATAGCTTCTCACAACCCTAATTACACGAAGAGAATTTAGGCAAAAAATTTAAAGAATCTGTTTATATGTTTTAAGGAGTTTTTTAGTTCAAAAGAATTCAAATTATCTTGTCCATTATTCTTTGGCCTAAGAATTTCAACTTTCATTTTGTTGGAGAAAATTCCGAAATATTTTACTCTTTATTTTTCAAACAATTGAATAATGAGTTTCAATGTAAGTAAAGTTGAGAATAAATAGTCTCCGAATGTATACCTAAAGATCCTAGGATAACATTTCTGCAAAAAATGACTGAGAGATGTGCTGAAGCTTCTGTTCTCTTGTGATTGTATTTTAGAAATGTCTAGTAAATATTGTGCAAGAACAATTCACTGAAGAATTAAAATAGTAATAGTCACGTGTTACTTTAAACATTAATACAAAGAATGACAAAAACATTTACAAAGAAATCCCAAAGGATTAGTTATTCCCAAGCTGATAATACTGCAATACCTTGCCATGTTCAAATGTTAAGGTAATCACAAAGTAATAACTTTCATTTTGTTGAGAGTTTTAATATAAATTTTAAGAATTTTAATGGAAATGAATTTCAAATTTAATGCAAAAAATGTAAAAATTTACATTTTTTAGAATTAAATTCATTTGATTTGGAATTAAAAAAAAAAGAAATAATAATAAAAAGAATATCGAAATTCTTTTCTTCAAATTGAAAGTTATTGAAAGGGAAGGAATGCAATAAAAATCAAAAGAATAAAACATAGACTCTCTTTCTGTTCGAAGACAATCACTTAAAATAATCAATTTTTAAAGAACATGTTTTTATAAATATTTGAAAACTTCTATTACACTTAAAACAACTATTCGATGGAAAGTACAGGGATGCCCAGGGGAAGAATTTAATAAATAAGAACTTATTCAGCACATTTGTACCAATAAACTGAATCAAAGCTAATTCTTAGCATTCATTTTGAGGAATGGCGAATTCAATATCTCTCACGAATTGCCACCATGCAATTTTCCAAATGATCTGCAGTACAATGTTTTGCCCAACACTGACATAAAAGAGATTTGAAATTTTTATTTTGGTTTTCATTTCGATGTTAAATATTTTATTAAACTTTTGTTTGACTATTGTATGCAATCAAATGTCAATTTGATTCTGTGATCTCAACCACTATTTCTAAGGCTTTTCAAAATGAAATGACTTTAAACAGAAATATCTCTTTCAGTATTAAAACCATTGACTGAAAGAGCATTAGATGAACACAAATCATAGATTGAAAATAATATTAAATTATAGAAATGTATTAAAAATCCTTTTATTCTTAGTTCAGCTCTTTTTCAAAACATTTGTGAAAAGTTGTGCTCAAAACTGCGGAAAATTGATCGGAGAGAATATGTCATATAATTTCGTACCACTTCTTACTGAAAGGATTTTATGATGTCGTATGATGAGGATCATTACCTGCCTAAGGCCACCTTGGTTAAATGTACATTACGAAACAAAAAACATAATTAATCTATCAATGTTTTGGCCATAAACTCATTAAATAGATTGAGAAGACATTAGCCTAAGTCAGCACAGTTTATCATGGTCAATCAAGGAAATTGCATTTGTTTGTCATGCAAGAATTTTATTTTTCACTCATTTTTATTATAAATGAGACAATAATTGTGAGCCAAACCCAAAGCCAAACCACAGGCCATACATAGAGTTTGCCATAAAATGCATTTAAGTTTAAGCATTTTCTTATTTTTGGCCACAAATGAAGAAAAGAACGAAAACATCAAAAACTATTACAATAATAAGAAATGGAAGGAAAATAGTCTAATGGTCTGGTTTTGGGTATGAGTGCAGTCATTATATAAGCACAGGGATGAGTGGTGTGCTGTAGTACTGACACTATTAAACAATAACCACAAATAAAAGCAGACTATGAAGACTCTCATAATAGGAGTAAAAAAGTACTCAGATTATAGTGGAATCACTAAAAGTCTCAATAAATATAAGACAATGAGTAGGAAAGTGAGAGGGAAGGTATGACCGCAACCGCTATAATAAGAAGATTAAAATGTAAACTGTATTCTGAGTCCGTAAAGAAATCCCAAATCTTATTGCAGTCCTTAGCGTTTCCACTGATTTCCTCATTGAGTCTATTTTGTTGTTTAACTCCATTCCCTTATTTACTCAGAATAATAGCCAAAACACGGCTTAGAATTGAAGAGAAGACTGAGTCACGCAAATAATCATTTGATTCGAATCAAGTCCTGCTTATTTTATACACTTTATACACTTGCTTGTTTTCATGCTCTAAAGCAAACCTTTATTTTTATTTCATTTTCTATTTGTATTCACAAATTTCTATTTAAATGAGAACCCAAAACAACTAATACCTGTCCGACAATCGATTGCAATAACTTAATAGGAACATGGTGCGAGAAGCACTATATTGTAATGGTACATCAAGGCAGAACCAAGTTATTATTTTTCACAATAGCATATTATATATGCTTGGTACAGAGCTGATCAAGGTCCACGATCTGTTAAATTTCTGGTATATCTGTTTGGAAATGTGCTCTGTTTGTTATCCAAGCTAAACCGATGTACAAATTTTGATCCTATTTCGAGTAATTTATAAAATACTAGAGTGTATGTGCAAAGATGGAACACCATATACACAATCATACCATATGTTTGAATAAACGGCACAATTATTTTTTAATTCTTTGTGAGATGACTTTTGAATGAGTCACTAATACTAATTAGTATTTACTTTCTATGTACCATGGAGAATGATAAATATACTTTCATATATGCCACGATGAATGACTAATCATAAGAATACAACAAATCTCGCGTTCCTTTGAAGTTATTGAAATCGATTCTCATGCAAGTAATTTTATTCTCCTTTTGAGATCCAAATCAATAACCAAGGATACTTCATTCAATCATCGTGTTCCAACAAAGATTAGACTTTTATGATTGCTTTTCTAGGGCGTTTCCATTTACCACCTTCAAATGTAGTCTCTGTTCTATAAATCGAGATAATTATTATTTCCAAGAATGTTTCCTAATCAAACAAACACCAAGGGGATTCCAAGCTTTCTCAAGAAAACAAGTGCTTAATTAAGGAAAACTTTATTCTTGGAAATATTTAAAGAAATTTGAATTTATTCGCTTGTTTACACTCTTTTATAAATTGGGAATAGTATCTATTGAGTCCTTAGACAGTGTTAGTGATGTGCTGTTTTCTCAGTAGTCTCCGAGCACTCAGTACTCACTTAAACCTTTAATTGTGTTTTAACTCAATTTTTGTGCTATAACTCAATTAATTTCTCTATTCGTGAGTTGGCTCTCATCCCAAGTGCCAGACATTCGCAAGTTTTCAGCTCTGGTTTCAAAGCACGAACTCATTAGCATTAAAACTCTTTGGGTAACTGCCCTCTAAAATCATCAAAACTTGAGTTTCTCCTTATAATTGCCAGGTATAAATCTCAGAACGTCTTGAGAATTAATTAGCCCAGGTTATAGTGGGCTCCCAAATGGCAATCGAATCGAAAATAAATTGAAATAAATTAAACGGAAAACGAAATAAATTTTGATTAAAAATTAACGATAAGTTCAATTCGAAATGTTATCTCGATAAACTTGAAATTTAATGCCTATTTTTTCTTGATAAAAATTCTTAAAGAAATACAGTAATAATTTTGTATCAAATATCTGAAATTCGAGTAAATTTCTCAAATTCTAATGAAATTACTGAAAACCTAAGATATCATAATATAACTCATATGTTTTTGATAGCAAGAAAAAATCAATAATCTTGCTAAATTTCTATATAACATTTAAATAATAGGCTGAAGTTTCTTTTTGTCTGAAAATATTTTATATGGTACTGTTCTCTAACACATTACAACATTTTCCAGCAAAAGAATATTCAATAAAGAGTTCGAGTTCGAAGAGTTAATATTATTGAAATGTATGACATAAATGCCCCAGGTCTCCGAAAAATCACGCACATAAAATCAAATTCACGATTGGTGTCAGCCATCAATAAAATTCTATTTTTATTTTTTGGGCACACAATCAGAAAAATACAGCAAAAAATGTGTCATAAATATAAATATTCAGTAAAAATGTAAAATGTATTGAAAAATATGTTAAACCCATATCTGAAACATAGAAACATCTGATTTGTTCCTCAGATGTTTTGTAGAATTTATTGAATTATTGAACTAACATTTATCGAAAGAAAATGTGTTAAAAACATTTATTATTATTTCTATTCTTCAAAAGTATTGTTCGAACGGAGTATTTGTTTCACAAGACTTTTACGGCCCTATTATTCGTGATATCATTTTCAACAGGAGTTGGAACTGAAATAACATTTCCAATAATACAAAGCACAGGTTTTCAGACTTACAGCACAGGTTTTGATTGTGAAATGTGCTCAACATTACGACTGTGCCCGACGTCGAGTGCAAAGCGAGTGATAATAAAGTTTAAATCTTAATGCCTCATATTTTTCACACACACATACATCCCTTGCCTTCAAATATAAAATACAATGGGCTCTGATTTATGGCTTATACACAATGTTTTCGAGTAGTTATCAAATGTTTGAGATATTCTTCTTCTTATTCTTTCTATTCTTTCCTTTCGTTTGCCATTCCTTCTCATTCAGTCCTCTTTCACTATTAGGTGAAAGTATTTTTATGTAAGAGATTTAGGGGACAACAGAGAATTTGAACTTCAATTTAAATCCAAGAATAAAAATGAAAAGATTGTTCCCTTTTTTCTTCTTATTATTTCTTTCTCTTATTTTTTTGAATTCTTTCGAACAAATGGTTGAAAAGAAAAGTGAATTCATTGCAAAGATTTTTTAGAGAAAAAAAGTACAAAAAAACAAAAATGTATTCATTTATTACACAAAAAGCAATTCATTTCTTCTTTTGAAGAATTTTTTTAATCATGCAATTTATGCGTTTGAAAGAGACAATTCTATGAGCGTTTGGAGTAAATTGGATAATTTGAGGCACAATTGCATATATTAATGATCAGAATCAGAATATTCTCTAAATAATTCATTTTTGACTAATGAATAAAATATAAATTTTTATCTTATTTTCAATGCTTTAAAAATGCATTTCGACTCTAATTAGAGATAATTTGTTTTGAAATCGTAACTCACCTCTGATTTTGTAATGAATTGGGCACAGAATGAATGCAGAGAGCAGTTGCACAAAGGGTTAAACCGATGAGGAATGCAAAGTATATTTTGAATAAAATTATTCGGTTAAACAACGAAACAAATTCAAGGAAACGAATAAATTGTTTGGATGAGAGCACAGAATTTTGAGAAAACTCAAGAACTCAGAATTTGGAGCACAGAATATAGAGTGTGTTATTCGGTGTTCATCTGATTCGAGGAGTTGTCAGTGAAAAGTCAGACACTGAGGACCAGAGACGTGTTGTGATGTGAGTGCAAACGGAACGCAAAGCAAACTAATGGCCAAATCAGTTGAACAATGAGTACCCGAAAAGAGTCCGTCCAATGAGAAGAGAGCGTCTTAGACGTCGATCAAAGCGTGCCATACATATCATAGACATTGTATGTGTCTGTGCTCTACAACATTTAACAGTGCTGAACACCAGAATTTATCGCACAGAATACGGCACAGACTCTCAGATACCCATGTGATCTGTGCAGTCATTACAGTTTGCTATTATTGTGCGCTCCGTTTCCTCTTTGAATTTCCAAAGCAAAGCATAACTTAATCTCTCAATACTTTTGAGAGAGAGAGAGAGAGAGAGAGAGAGAGAGAGAGAGAGAGAGAGAGAGAGAGAGAGAGAGACTGAGTTCTAGACGCAAACGCAATGATCATATTTGTGATATTTCGCCCAAGATATGGCAAACAATAAATTGATGGAAAAAATGAAAAAATCCTTGAAAACATCCATCATAATTAATTTAAGATGCTTAAAAAATTCAATTTACTCGTTTATATTCCTTAAGTGACGATTTAGTTGGAAAATTCAGTAATTCTTTTATAGATAATAATTCATATTGTTCAATTTAAATTTAACGATGTCTTCATATGCAAACTTTTGCCATTAAAATGAAAACTTTAAAAACATTTTCGAATTTCCACTCAAATAGAGATAAATGTCCCGAAAATGCAATTAATTTAATTTCAAAAGTTATTAAAAGTCGAAAATCAATTCGAAGGTAATTACAAAGTAATAAAATGAGAGTAAAATGCATTTCATTGCAAATGTAATGTAATTATTATAATAACGACTTTTGATAACCAACTTTTGGCTCACATTTAATCAATTTCTGAATATTATGCCATTTAGACCAGAATTACTGAAAATATCATTACTTTTACATAATTATTATAATAATATTTTTCCATAATATTCAAAGTATAATAAAATTGTTGGCGAAAAATATCGCTCACATATTGTGATTAAGATATTACTACAAGAATTTAATTAATTCAAAAATTTATATCCATGTTATATAAATGTTTTTCTATCACACCTTCCTCTCGCCCAGTGTCTGGGTATTATTGTTATGTCTGATTCCAATTAATATTAGTAAGAAGCAACTTTCTTAATCTAATAAAACTGTTTGGCTATTTTATTATTTCAATAAAATTAACGAGGTCAACACAAAACGAACAAACTTCTAAAAGAACGTTTAATTCCATTAAACTCTCAAAACACACGGAAATAGAGCTTGCCACACTGTGGTCAACCCTGAAATCAAATAGAGGTAGACTTGTATTAATCAACTCGGATATTATGAAACGTATAGTTAAAGCATTCATTCGAAATGAGTTCTCTCCAACTCTTAGTGTTTAATCATCTCTTAAGATAAATAGCCGTCGGGACAGTTAGTCGCTGTAATACCAGAACCGGAGCACAGCATACATACACAGCACAGACCAGAATTATTCTGTGTGTCATTCCAAAGGCTTTTGGATAATAACATACGTCTCTCACTATTAATACTTGAATTAAGTAATACATAGTGTGAGGAACTGTCGGTTTGTTTGCTCTCTCGTTAGAATCGCAGGTTTTGCCAAAAGTCCACTCCTTTTGTTTGACTTTTCTCTTTGTGTTATCAAACTTTTCATATGAAAAGATCCTTTATATTATATTTTTATTGATTACTCGATTCTCTTCATCGCAAACATTATTTTCTTTTTCTTTGCAAAAAAATATGATAACCGCTTATGAATTCAAAATATTTTTCGCACAATTCTAGTACAAATATTAGCTTAAAATCACCTATTGTACTACATATTCTATACCTATTCTTCTTGTTTCCGTTCAAATTTATAACTAGATTAAATTACCTTGGTCGAAGATTTAATATAACAATCGATTCGTTGAAATTTCAAATTTGTCGCAAAATTGAATTTTTTATTGAGTTTCAAACCATGAATTGGTTAGCATTAAATTTGATCCTTGCTCACACGTGGATGAAATCTGATTAAACATTGAGGAATTGCAACGCTTTGAAGAAATATTTTCAGCACTAATACCGGTCGTAATAAATCATATAAAAAGAAGTCCAATCCATCAGATATTTCCGACAATTTATTCTATGAAGAAAAGAGGGCACAGAATAAATATCACTGATATTCGCCTCTATTTTTATTTCATTTGTTTGATTTAGTTTTGAAGTCCATATCATTGAAAGAGCAAATGTATGTCCACTTCATAACAAACACAGATTGATATGAATTTGCTTTTCTTAGACATCATTTTCGAAGAGAACACAAAATGAAAATTTGATAGAAATACGAGATTTACATTCAATAAGAGAAATGTGTTGTTTTGATGGACAATGAAGTGCGGGTCCGAACAGACAGACGGCAAGAAAAATATTAGACTAACCATAATATGAAAAATGATGACATATTTCTGGAGTCATCTCATATATTATATATGAGACAATCCAAAGATAAGACACTTTTTCTTTTTGATTTGATTTTATTCTTCATTCAATTCTGTCTTCAATTTTCGAGAAAATATATACAAAACTCAGAACTGAATACAAAGAGAATACGAAACCAGAACTCAGATAAGAAACAATAGATTGACAGCCGATATAAAAACTCAGCAAATGCAAGGTGGCATTCCAGACCTAGTTCAAATATATTGAACTTTAAAAGTAATCGATTTCAACCTCAACAATGACCATAAAAACTAAAAAAAGGCGTCATGAGCCAGTAAAATGGGAACCACCTTGCTCATACTCGAAGCGAGAAGGGATCTTATCATTGATTGGAAATAGTAATCATAATAACAAAAGTTGAGTCCGAATCAATTGAATTGAGAAAAGTGCAGATGAAATGTTAAATTAGAATTGCAATGAATTTTGTGGTCTGTGTTTCGTCAGCGACAAGAAGTCGGTCCGTTATTTGACATTTCGAGTGCATGTGTTGTGTGAGTGTAGTGTTGGCACAACCGGTCAATAAGTGGCATAAAAGCTCTGAGTATTGTTAGCCTTTTTATCCCTCGAATTGTTTGCTCTGTTTTCAAGTATTTGTAAATATCTTGAAAACTAAAGTCTAAAATTTTTTATTACGAGACAGCGCCAGGCCATACACTACCGCTCAATAATACTCTTTGACATTTTGTCATTAGAACTAGATGTTTTAATTTCCTATCAAATACTATGAGCTTTATTTATGAGGGAGGGTCTGCTCTCTATTCAAATCAAAGTGCCATAAACTGGGTTTGTTTGCAATCACTTAATGAAATTAGCCAAATATCTTCGCCCTTAAGCAAATGATCCACATTCTTTTTATCCTTTTGTCCTATTTATATCAAGGACTTTTAATGTATGCAGCCAAAACTTGATTTAATCAAATAAATTGCTCAATCAATTTGACTTTTGAAATTAACCTTGGTAATCACTTAAATAGAAGCAACGAATGAATTATTCAAATTGAGTCAAATTTGAATTTCAATAACAAAGCGCTGAAAATATCAAAAGGATTTGCAGACAAATATCGAATTTATAAAATGAAACTCTTTTTTGCGAATAAATTTGCGATACTTTTGTTACTTTTTCGTTGTTTTGTGAAGGGAATAAATAATGAGCTAGGTTAGTTTGCTCTCTTCTCTCAATTCAATTATTATTTGAATATCAAATAAAAGTGTAAAATAGAGAAAAATCAATAAACGAGTAAATATTTATCCGAAACAAAAGCCTTTAAAATTGAAGTTTCCATTTGTTTAATTAGTAAAATTATAATTGTATATTAGCAACAGAAATAAGCAAGGTAATAACAAGATAATATTTACACATCACTGTATGCCTTTGGCCTTCCTTCAAGAAAATTGCATTATTATTGACGTCAATATAATGTAAATCAAATTTTCACAGAATTTTAAGAAAAATGTTCAAGTCACGAATCCTGTTTGAATTAAGGTCCAGGGCCAAATTCAATAGACTCTAACATAAGTCGATTTGTGATACATCTGGAAATTGAATTCAATCATTGTGTCCGACAACATACTTATCATGCAAAACATTCTATTTTATATTCTGTAGAATTTAACAATCAACCAGCAAACATTTCAAAAATATTGTTTATCTTATTTATTTATTTCAAAATTCAATAACTCAACTAGATTTCAAAAGCAATTGCCAAGCTTCAACTTCGAGCCTTGAATTAATTGTAGAAAAATGAATAAATAATTATTAAGGTAATTAAAATTCGCATCAAATTTGACCAACAATTTATCAAAGAAATCAAAAGCAAATTTGCCTTTCTTATTTTGAAGCAAACTTTCCGCCCAATCGACAAACTGTTATAAAAGCACTCAAACACTGAAAGCAAAGTTTTGGGCGAAAATTCTCTTTTAATTATTATTTTGTGAACATTTAATTACTAGCCTTTAGTTTTGGTGCCAAAGAATAAAATGCTTTCAGTCTTCAGTCAAACGAAAGAATAGAGTTTTTGTGAAATAATTTTCAATTTTCAGCTTTAGTTAACTCTGACTGACATTTAATACAAATTACGCTAAACTTAGCATAAAATTCAATTATATTCCGCACAAAAAAATACCAAAACTTTTAAAATCTCTATCAGTCTATTGTCGTCTAAACTTCTCATTATATTCGCGTAAACATTATTCTCAGATATGTTCCCATAATAAGAAAATGTATTCACACCTTTCATATATTGAATTTTATCAATTTGTGTGCATTAAATATTAAAATTCCAAAAGTGCTCTATATAACAAAATAATCAATAGAATGGCTGAACAGAGACGCACAGAAAGTGTCTGCCCATCACTGTGTTTATTAAATTTTTATGTGATGGCAATTCATACAAAACAAGTGATAACTCTTCAGATAACTTACAAATTTAAAAATTATTCAAATTATTTCATAACTGGATTATAGCGACCTTTAAAATAATGAGCAAGCCTACTTTTGAGCAATTCATTTATTTCGAACGAAAGCTTTATTTGAATAATTAAAAGCAACTCATTTTCCAATGCATTCAGATATGAACTCACATTAACTTCAGCCTAAAATTTAAGGCAATTTAACTCCAAATTACAAACTGAGGGTATTTCCGACAATTTTATTTAATGAGAAACTACTTCGCCCGATATGTATTGCAAGAACTGTTTGGCAAAAATGAGAAGAGAATAACAAATATTAGCTCAAAGTAATGAAGTATTCATCCGAACACATGTCACGAACGTAATACTAATAATACTTTACTCTTGAATTTGATGTTTAATTTAGTTTTTCATTATATTTTCCATTTTGCAGGTTATCACTCCTCTCTCTCTCTCTCTCTCTCTCTCTCTCTCTCTCTCTCTCTCTCTCTCTCTCTCTCTCTCTCTCGAAATTTCACATAAATTCATATATTGATTGAGTTTATGATAATATCATAAAACAAATATTAGAAAACGTATTATTTCCTGAGAAAAGCAGTAATTGCAAGAGCAGTTTCGAAATCTTTCTCATTTATATGACACCATATGGAAGGAAAAGATGCTTTCATTCACATTTAATCGATTATTTGAAACCAAGATCGAATTTCGGATTCGAGTTTGAAAATGAAATTGAATTTCAAACCAAACAAAAGTAAAGAAACAGATGTTAAGTGAAAATCTAAACAACATTTGGATCCAAAACGAAATACTTTTGCTTATAATTCTCGGCCTTTCCTTTTCACCCAACTCTTTGATGCGAAAGTAGTTAATAGTGTTCAGCGATTAAGGCGTTAAAAATATAGTTCTCGGGGGAAGTCATAAACTACACCATCAGTTGAGGAGCGGAACAGTAGTGCAGAATAGATTGTATCCAAGGTTGTGATTATTAGTACTTTAGATAACATCACAATAATTGTCTCTTCGCCTAAACTATCAAATAATAGAATTCAATTACAAAAACACTCATAAACAGCAAAAAAAAATAACATTTGTATGATTCAAGTCGTACCTAATATTAACACCCAATAGGTTTTATTGTTGCAGTAAAGTCCAAAAGCACTTTAAACGCTTTTAAAGGCTCCCTATGTGTCACAAATGCCTCGATCAATAATAGTTTCAATAATTGGATAATATTTATAATTACAGAATAGTAGCTTTTTTGTTCAGTTTTGTATTTTGATTAGAGGTAAGTGAGTTTCCTAAGATTTCCGCTATGAGAGAGTGAGAGAAGTCACACTGAGTTTGCGCAAGTGATACTTTTACATGACAACTTTACCTAAACTGCGATACCACTATGAAAAGAATTTGAAAACCTTTTAGGAGTTAAACAGCTTATAATAGTCGATAATCGTGAGACACATGAATATCAAATATCATTCCTTACTTTTCGCGATTTTCAAATGATTCACTTGTGATTTTATTATTATTCAAGACTAGTTTATCTTGTTCACTTGTGCACTGATGGGCAGTAAGTGAATGCCATCAGTTTTGTGGCCATACCACACATTTTTTCACTACAGCTATGAGATGTAGTATATAGTTTTGTCGTCGCCACCCGCC
>JAQGCS010000144.1:0-33338 GCA_034702105.1 Fuscozetes fuscipes
TGGTTTCAGGGTAGAATTCTGAATTCAACCATGTAATTTTTATTTCCGAATGGCCATGTCCAACCGAGATAATAACCACTTTGAAAACAAAGTAAAAGCTTTAATTTGAAAGATTCATTTTCTACTTTAGTGTTCAATTGATAGAAAGTTTAGTTGTGAGGCATATATATAACCAAACTTTAGTAGTAATATATTAACAAATAAAATACATTTTTATTGAGTTTAATTTTGGAATCAATAATAGAAAGCATTAATGAGTGATTCACTATATTTTATATTCACTAATGTACTTGAAAAGATTACTAGATAAGTTTCAGAGTTAAACTTCTAATCAATTGAACACTAAAGTATAAAAATAATTCTTTCAAATGAAAGCTTCTTCTTTGTTCTCCGAGTGCTCATTATCTCGGTTTGACATGGCCATTCGGAAATAAAAATTACATGATCGAACTCAACATTTTATTATGAAACGAGCCATATAAATTAAAATGATCTTGTCAATTTTACGTTGGAGGTATTGCCTATTTAGTTTTATATCAGAGCAAAACATTTGTCTTAAATAAAGTTAATAAATTCTGTAACCACTATAGCAGTATAACCAGTATAATCCCTCATTTTGTATCAAGAATATTTTTTAAGCTTAAAATTAGAGTCTTGAGTGAAATTTTATTTAAAACATTCGGCGCTCCTCTAATTGATTGTGTCCTTTAAGAAAAGGGTATTCATTCCTCTCTACAGAAGATTGTGATTGAATTCTAGTCCTTTAACTGAACTTTTGAGTAATTACCCGAACATTGACTCATCGCTAACTTAATGGATAATATTCGGCACTTTTGAAGAATATTTTGAAAATTGCAAAAAACAAATTTATTTATGATTTGATTGATATATTGAAATGTATTGGAATTGAGATAATTATGGTTTAACTCAAAATAAAATAAACAAACTTTGAAAATATAATTTTGAAGCGAAATATATGACACAAAAAAACATAAAAACAAATGAAAAGTAAAATAACTATCGATTGAAGTGTCAAACAAGTGATCGTTCGTCAGATTCTGTTAATTCCATTACAAACAGCAATCACTCGAACCGATGATGAAGAGGTCCAAACATTTTTAGACTAAACGGACACAACTATTGATGATTTGTTGCGATTTATTAATTGATTTGTGTCTCAACTGATCGGCTGATGTATTAATTGTCAAATATTTCGCTCTGAAAAATAGAATCTCATTCAGAAGTATCTCATATTATATTTAGTCAATTAGTTTATAGTTTGTTCCGATTATTGTTAATATTACTCATTTACACTTAAATTATTTTATATTATACTAGTTTAGCATTTTATGCTAATAATTTATATCAAGATTGTTTAATCAAATCAATATAAATTTAATAATTAACTAAACTTGTAATTAAGTTTAAGATCAAGGATCTAAAGGAATCGGAAGTTAAATATTGTGACAAAAATCTAAATTGAAATTCGATTCAAAATATAGTGATTTTTGTTTTATTTATAATCAAAAACTTAATTCATTACAACTGTATTAATAATTTAAAAACAAAATTAATAATAAATAATAGAAAATGAACTGCGGTATACATTTTTATGCTTGGAGAATATTCTTTATAAAGAATTAATTGTAATGTATTCGATCAAAAGTTACGGTTAGTTTTAAGTAGATGTCCTTACTCTCACATCTCTGCCCCATATAGCCATCGGCGCACCTATTCGTCAAATCAAAGAATAAATCAATTAATTAATAAAATCAAATAAAACAATATTTTTATGAATTCTAAGCCAAATTCTTCCACATTTTGGGAATAATTTGAGGATATTTTGAAATTTCTTTGAGACTCTAAGCTCTGATTTAATTATTGTTTTTTAAAAGTTTCAAATGTTGAGAGTTTTTGAGCTCTTCTTTATTTGATTTATAATTAGAGCTAACGATTAACTGAAAGACGAAGAGATATAAGAATGTCTGACAACAAAAAAGTGAAGTTTTTTAGACTACAGAGAAGTTATGCCTTCAAACAAAAAATTAAACAAATAAAAAGAAAGAGTCAGACAGTTATACACTAACGCATAGATAGGCATAGAGTTCAGAATAGATGGATGGGATGTGCACTCACTGGCAGACGTATTCTCCGACAGCTTCATATAGAGTACATGTGCCACCATTCAGACAAAATGATGGTATAGGACAGGGCCGTACTTGAGGCCAAAGCGGGCCTCTGGTCGTTGTTGTCGATGGAGACGATGAATGAGATTTTTGGTTCGATTGTGTGATAATAACTTTTTGTCTGAGAGTCGAGGCCTCGCGCGACACAACATTCATGGCTCGACATTCATAATATCCGCCATCAGTTTGTGGCGAAACGCGTCTTATTTCCAGTCGAGACGAACGACTAAAACAAGAAAATTAACAAAAAGTTATCATATTTTCCGATTCTAAATATAAACTCAACTGCTTTTCAGTTATTTTTATAGCGTTTGACAACTCTTATAGTCTATGAAAATATATTTCATGAAAGTATATTTCACATAAGACCTCAATATTCTGCTCAAACAAAAAGAAACTTTTCCTCAAAAGAAATATAAAAAAAATTGTTTCAAATAAACAATTTCTTCGAAAAATTCGGTCTGACTTTGATTTTGAATAAAACAAATCAATTATCGTTTTGTTTAAACCACGAGTCGTACGGAATAACTAAATAATTGATTTTAAACAAACGTTTGCTTCAAATAAATAGTCTGAGTTTTGTGTCCTTAAGATTGAGAACACGGAAAATGTTTTATTCGTCATCTGTTCGGCAAAAGTCCTCTAAAATTATTAATGGTTTCAATGATTGTAATTCTCGATGAAATGTCAGATAAATTAATTCTTGTGGAGTGTATTCAACAAAAAGCTCTGAGAGAGAGACAGAGTCTTAATGTGGATCTGTGTTCGCATTTTGTGTATCTATTTATAAAACTATTTGAGAGCAAAACTGTGAGAAACTGTTTTTCTTTCGCCTGTTTTTGTCTTCGAGTGAAAGGTAGTGTCAATTCTTCACTTACCGGCGCTGTGTTATGGTAACTCTTCCTCTAGTCTTTAGCCTTTTGCCATTCCTGAACCATTCGATCCATGGTAATGGATTGCCGGACACTTTGCACCTTAATATGAGATTGCCTTTTGTCGCGACGCGCAGATTACCAGTAAGTCCTCTGACAAGGGGAGACTTCGCTGAACAACAATGAATAGAAATATTTTATAAATAGTCGACCAAATACTGGAATAGTGTCACACATTCACACAAATGTCACACAAATTTCACATTCAATTCGCAACTGATTCTAAAAAGAAAATATTCTTTTGGCTCAAAAGCCGTACATAACTAATACATGACATGACCTCAAAATCACAATAAGTGAAAGTCTTTAAAAAATTATTTTTGCGCTCAATTTGTTCATCACTTCTATCGATTAAGTGATAAACAAATAAATAATTTCGATCCACTTTTAAGCTAAAGGATTAAAATGATGTATCGCTCAGACATTTGATTACCAATTCTGCTGAAAGACATCACTTTCAGACACAGAATCTCAGCACCAGTTTAGACATTGCTTTCAATGACTCATTCAATTTGAAAGATTGCAAAACTTTTTAAATTCAATGAAAATAACTATTCCTTGACATAACATTCATTAATTGCAAAAATAAATATGCACTTGCAAACTTGTGCAAATGCTTTATTTAAAGAATCAACGGCAACAAGGTATTTCAATAAACAAATGAAAAGGTTTGATGATTTATGACTACTAGGATAGAGTTTAGCCTAGTTCAACTGCCATGATTTCAAAATTAGTGAAAAACCGTGATTTGAATATTTAAGCCACGAATAGTTTACACATATTTATAAGGATTTGATTATTTATTTGAACGGATAATTGAATAATAATTGAAATGTTAATGAATTGAGATTTGAATAATTATGGAGTGTTTAAGCGGACAATTAGAGGACGAGTGCCTCCAAAGGGAAAACACTCATAAATTGAGTTCGGATTTAAATTCTTTGCAAAATGAAAGGCACTTAAAAGCGATTTTCTTTTGAATTCATTGTTCGCACTTCAAATGCAAAGTTTTCCACATTTAGGGTCTAAATATCGAAATGAGAGCCCAGAATATGTCACCTCTGATGGTATGTCAGTAATGATTATGAAATTTGCATTTTATTATAAGTTAATAAAATGTATGGCAAATAAGTGCTCACAAAAAGCGATTATTTAAGAGCAGTGTCTTTAAGTTTGAGATCTGTGGTGGGCTGTGAACTTGAAGGCAGGCCTCTCTTGTCAATTGTTGTTCACTAAGTAGGGGTTTCACTATCCCCCTTACTCCAGGGGTTTGTTATGTTAATGGCGGCGGTGGGTATGTAGGAGAGGGGATGGAAAGGGCACTAAATTAAGATGTATCTGTATGTGAGTCCATTGCCGATGAGATGTGGACTAGGCGTTAAAAACAGCAATACTGCGAGGTCAGGCCACACAGATAGTCATGGGAAAATTTAGCAATAGAGCTGACAGCACATCGAACAGCACTTTGTTTGCCATTGCCTTGCAGTACGACCAGTGTAAGCATGCAATAGCTTATATGCATTTACATCCTTCACCGAGTTTTACCTCTGCTCTGCCAAAGAAGACCAGAATTGCAGAATAACTGCAACTGAAGCAACTGATAAATTACTTGAAGCACACACACAGTCCGCACACCAGTCAGTACTGACTGCGGTATATTCACAACACAACACACCTCAACAATATATGGTAACAATAGGCCACTACCTTATCCTAAAACCTATTCTGCGTTTTCTTAACTTTTTAGTAACGCAGAGAAATTGCGAATAATAATAATAATAATAATAATATGATTTGACTATAATATGATCCGTCAATTATTTAACTATAGGTTTGCATTCTGTGCCACAAAAGCCTTTTATTCATTCAAATCATAGACTCAAAAGGTTTTCCCGAAAATTAATGGCTCTGAATATCGTATATCTTATAACTAATTTGAGTTTTATCGCTCTCTCATATCATAACGCAATGAAAGATTAGTTTTGCTTAAGAAATACATTCTCTTCTTATGATCGCCTCTTTTGCTTATGTTTTCATATATTTGATGCACACAAATGAGTATTAATTTTGAATCAATGTTAGCACAACATACAAATGCAGGCGTAGGGCACATACATAGGGCACAGGCATACGGCACAGGCAGCTGAGTCAACATGTTATATAATAATTTATTTTTGGGCCATAAATATTGTGTTCTGGAAAAGAATACCGAAGTCTTGGGCTGTGTTGGAGTGTGCTAGAGTATGTTAGAGTATGTTAGAGTGCCTTATACCGTCTTAGACTGGTTTTTCAATTAAGTGATCCAAACAATCATTTGGTCCGAAAGCAGACGCAATCAAATGCTTTAACAAACAAAACAAAAAGCGTTTTAATTGAAAGACAACAACATTTAGTCTGCAGTTCAATGAATTCACGAATGGAGTGAATGAATGTAAGATTCGGTAATAACTGTGAAAAACTCATCACTGAATAAATCAGTGGATTTGCAAAAGTGATGAACAGTCGGTGCGAAAAGAGGACTGAGAGGGAGAGTGACGCACATCACAGCAATAGACAGACAGAGTGAAAGTGAATCGGGAGAGGGAAAGAGGCAGAGGTGGAAAGGGAGGCAGTGTTGTGATGAGTGAGTGCAAAGATGATCATTCGCTCTATTATGAGACTTTCACCTCTCCTCAGAGTTAGACAGCATTAAGTGTTAGGCTGTGCTATGGTGTGAGCACCTCTGCACTAGTATTGAGTCTCTTATTGAGTCACTTATTGCTCTTTATTTTTAGTCTTGGTTGTGTTGATTCTGTCGCAGAATTAAGTGTTGGCTAAGAGTTGTAGGAGTAGTGAAATCATATAAGACTTACCACATCGGGCGCACAACACTTTGCGAACGAGACGACTGGAGCGCTTATTCTGCACTTCTGGAGAGGCAAATGTACTTAAATTGATTACTGTATGACTGCTCGCAATCGGACGCAATAATTGATGGCTTGAGTCGACATTAATTGCAATACTATTCATATGCACTGAATTACTGAATACAGAGAAGGGCTCCGAAGCGAAGATTATATACTTCTCTTGTGGTCTAAGATTAACAAAATTGTCGTTCATATAAAGGGCACAAAACGGCGGTTCAGATTTGATTTGTTTGTTTCGGACAAAATAAAGAGTCACATGACTTGATAGCACCAAATTAGGTGATAATGAACTTTGGTTTTTGATTAACTTTTTCACTTGAAATGTGGCACCGATTCGGCCGCCATAGTCTTCAGATATTGAGATCAATTTGCCGGTAAATACAATGGGCGCTAAATAGGCCTTTGAGGCCGCATCTAATTTCGACTCCCATTGCGGTGGCGGTCCTTTCGGACACTGATTTCCAGTCTTTTGCAAATGGTTTGCACGCATTGATTGCTCTTCGGCTGCAGATGACAGCCCAGAGCTATGGAAGTTGTCTGAGTTATGGGCATTGGCGTATATGCTGGTCATTCCGGCAGTCAGACAGTTGAATTCAGTTGCCAGTAGAGCGCCGGCTATCACTAACAACACTTTGTTGACAATTTGATGCGTGAAATCATGAGACCAACACTGAAATGTTTGCGACAAATTGGACGGACAACTGGTCGAGCAATGCTTTGAATGGTTTGATGGCTTCGAATGGTGCGAATACAACATACTGTTGGCTAACCGTTAGGAACGGCTCATATGTCAAATACTTTTAGCACTTTTTTATCGATTTGCGAACTTTCAAAAAGTTTGTCTAATCTCTGTTCCGATCGATAGTTGTGTTGAATAACTGTATTATAAGAGTAATCATAACTATATGACAATCGACTACTTATTGTGCAAACTCTTGGACAACAGTTGCGGCAAACTTTGCTGAGAACAGGAACAGCGCCAATAAGACCACAAAAGACAAGTATTTGCCAATAATTTACATTTAATATGCTTTGCAAGAGTTGTGAGTCAACAGAGTTGTCGAAACAGTCGATGCAATCATTGAGTGGCGAACCATAAGAACAGTCATTATTAAGTTTGAATGAGTTGACAAACATTGCAACAACATTAGGATTGCAGCTCTTCCACAGTTGTAGAAGAGGCGATCCCAGAGTGAGAGAGTGCACAACACTTGTTTACATTATACTGCACCCGATCTGCGATCTGTTTGTAGTTGGGCTTAGCTTTCGGTATCCTATCATCCCATGACTAACGCAAATCTCGATACAAGTTATTACATCTTCGCGCCTGCGTTCACACACACATCCATTGCAGCCATACATTCATCCAATCCATTATAACCAGACCATGCAAAAGGCACTGTTTTCGTAATCTCAATTTAGACATCGGTGTGACCCCCTTTCCATCCAGGTTTAGGACGTTTGGGCTTCTCATCCACTCTAACCGTTATATCAATATTTTGCACAAAAACCAAAATACACTTTCAGTGAGAATTACAATCAAATTGAGATAAAGTAGAGTTCGGACCATCACTACCACTATCTCCACTAAAATTGTCGTCAATTTATTCAGTCATCAATTAAATACCCGGAGCGAACTCTGACAGCCAATTGACTATAATTATCGATATTATAGATTAGATTTTAATTTAATTAGTGTTTAAATTAAAATTGGAGTCAACCCCTATTTTATTCGAAGTTTATCTTCATTTGAATGAATTTTAATTAATTTTAATATAATGTCAGAAAAATATATTTGAATTTCCTTTGAATTTATGTCCAATTAATGAGACAATTGATGAATAAAATACAGGAAGAGTGACAATAGATAACAATTTCTAAACCCTTTGAGGATTCAATTTATTAAAATTTAGATTTTATTTTCCATTGAATTTGAATAGATTTGAAATCAAAAAGTTTTTGTGTTTGAGAGTAAAAATTGTTTTCAATTCATTGCAGAACTTATTTTCAAATTCAAAGCTGAAAGAGATATGAGTTTTTGGGCAGAGCTCAGGTGGGATGTGGTGATCGGTCACAATGTTTTCAAAAGTGAGGCAATTCTCTCTTAATTTGAAGAGCGGTCTATGTTTTGGTGGACCGGTCTATGAATTTGCGTTTCGGTTCGTTTCAAAGCCTTGTTATCGATTGGGCCTCAAATCACATCAATCACATTCTTGTTCTGCTCGTATGGCCATCACAACAGGCCTTAGCCCAAAGGGTAGGTTCCGGTAAAGGTCCACACAATTACAGAACTGCACAAAAGTAATGGCCTTTTATTTGAGACAATCAATCGCTGCAATAGTTTTGCAGAGCTATTGACAAAAATGCATTCGTTTCACACTATTCTTATATTAGGCCTCAAATTAGAGTTCAGATAAAAATCTAAACAAAACAACTTTTTTGAAGTAAAAACCGAATTAACAAATTGTAACCACTTTTGTCAACATTTGTCCCAAAGAATAAATTTTTATACCTCTCTAATACTCAAAACACTTTAACCTCTTCTATCTCTGCCATAAATTGACATCATTTTCACCTAAAACATATTCAGAGACGTTTTAACGCAAAAGTTTAAACAAAAGGCCTTGCTGCAATAAATGAGCATACTCAAAAAATAGGTCACATAACTGATAAAAATTGCGCAAATTAAATAAATTGCATTAAATTTTGAACTCAAATCTTGATTTGAATCATAGTTTAAATAAAAAAATATATATATATCTCATAAAATGTAATGATTTGATGTGAAAATTATGCGATATTTCTCATAAATGAGAGAATACCCGAAATAATCCGAGAATGGGATGGAAAGGAAGCAGTCTTATGTCTAAATTGAGATGAGCTACCCGTGCGATCCATATATGACACAATGCCAACACAATTCTGAATCCATTTCCAAAATTACAACTCTATAATGAAGTGCTGATCATTGAGGCGTTCGTCTGCTTTACAACTAATCCGAACTCAAATTATATTCACTTTTTTCCATCTCTTTCTCTTCACTCAATCTTTCGGTCTCTCAAAGGATGAGAAGAAAAGTGGAGTTTTTTCAAAAGAGACTCTTTTCGAACGGCTCTCATATGACAAACAATAATATGTTTAACTTCAGTGAACTCTTCACACAATTATATTCCTCTCAAAAGCATTTTTATTTGATTCAAACAAATGATGTAATACTTGACTAACGGATTGCATCTGATTATGAAGTCGTGAGTCAACAGAACACCACTTTTAGGAAGTGTTTTCTTTTGTTCAAAACTTTAATACTTCGCGTTTCAAACCTTATTATCATTTAATATGAAATTTAACGCAAATTTATACTAAATTTGATTAATTAGTTGTAAAACAAATTTAAATAATTCCTAAAAATTTAAATTATTTGATAAAAACTTTACATAAAATAATAAATTATTAGGAAATTGATTGTAATTATAAATAAGACTACAAATGAAATCACAATAAACTTAGACATTTGAAACGCTTCTCAGAAGGTTTAGTCATCATTTTCTTTCCAATTGTTTATATTTTGTTTCTGTTGAAGAAAAACAGAAAAATAACAATTAGTCGATAGATAGACATAAATCATATTCAATAACAGATTAAGAATATTTAGAATAACGTTTAGATTCAGTGTCCGACAAATCACAGAACGATTACCAGACATATAAATAGTCGAAGGATTTTATAGTAATTAAGATTCAAAAGAGTTAAGAATAAGTGCATTATATGAATGTCTTTATTACGGCGCAAAATAAAAGCTATTTTATAAAATTTGTGCGAATATTTCAATCAAGAAATGAATTAAATTTAATAAATGTATTCTTTTGTTAAAACTTATTATAAGATTAACTTTGAAACAAACGCTAAAATTGAGAGAAATATAATTTTGAAAAAGTGATAAAAAGAGATAATTTGGGCGATAATGGGGTGAAAACAGCAATAAAACCTAAACTGATTCTCGTCTGAGTCTAACCAAAAATTCAATTCAAACACTCCTTCCATAAGTGATTCACAGAAAAAGCACTTAATATCAGAAGAGTTGCACTCAAGTCGTGTGCTGTCAATGCGATCCCAGTTTTGTTTAGAAAACCAAAAATCTTTTCTCCAACTCTTGTGTCAAAATATTTTACCGAAAAGAAAACCAAAATTAATCAAAATTTCAATAGAATTCTCCAAAATAAGAGCAAAAATATATTCGAAACCAAAGAATTCACAAAATATTTATAAGAATACAACTTTTGTGTGTGGCATTTGCGCTCTCTCTCTCTCTCTCTCTCTCTCTCTCTCTCTCTCTCTCTCTCTCTCTCTCTCTCTCTCTCTCCGTTTTGTTGGCTTCAAAGGAGTTTGAGATGAATTACAAAAGTTTTGAGTCTTAAAAGTCTTTGAAAGCGATTCAAAATTTTCGAGTGAAACGCTTTCTTCACTTTATTTGTTGAGAAAAATGAATACTAAAACTCATTTCGCAATAATAGTAAACATATTTCATAATGTATTTCAAAATCGACTTTAAGTTTATCTAAAAGTTCTAAAACCAAATTTGAGCCGAATATCATTGAAAACACATTTGAGATATGTTTAGACCTAATGGTCAGCCATTTGTTTGAAATTTGTTTGCTTTCAATGTTTTTCTAAAAGTATTTTGAAAACTATTGAAAAGCGAAAGAAAGTGAAAATACTTAAAATTTTTGGGAAATATTTAGATAAGGATTCGGAATAAGTTTGAAAATATTAGTACTAACGACAAACAAATTTTGACACAATTTTATTAAACGTTTGATAAGTTGTTCGCAATTCAAAGATTACCTCAATTTTTCAATCAATAAAATCAAATAAATTTTGCGATTCAATTAAAAATCAAATCAAAAACTCAAAACGAAAATCAGGTGAAAATCATTAATAGAATTTGTTTTGAGGAAAAAGCGAATCAAAACTGAAATTAAGACAAAATTAAAAAGATTTTATTGAATTAAATAAAATTATAAATAAACAAAAGTCAAACTCAATCTCGTAATTAAAAAAAAAGTTTATTTCAAAGAAATGTTAGTTTCAAATGGTTTTCAAGTTTAATAGAAAGTAAGAAAAACAAAATCTCTTATAATAACTAATTAGAGGTTTACGTAAACTAACTCTAAGTTTAGATTATAACAAATGAATGATAAATATTTTGTAGAAAATCTGTTTTTTCAATGAACTAAATGCGGTTCGAAGTCATTGAAAATTTATTTTTTAGAATTGAATCAAAATATAATTGCATTGATTTGAATGGAAAGCCATTGACAAGAATCTAATTTTTAGTCTTTGGACTCTCATTGCGGAAGATCTGATCTGATCTGAAGACTTCTTTAATGAATTTGTGCTGAAGTCTTGTTTGATAGCAACCGAAAGACAAACCTTTGATATGTTGTCTCAAATGATTTATGACTCGATTTGTTTAGTTCTGGTATTCATTCGACTAAAACAGAAATCTCTTTAAAAAATTGTTTATAATATGAGTTGAGTTATGAATTAATGGATCGCTATTTTCAAACCAAAACTCTTCTTCAGAATCAAAAGATTGTAATAATATTTGAGACAATGAAGACAACCACAGAGTGGGTCACAACTAATCCGATTAAACTATTTTTAAAGACTTAATACTTTACATAACATTAATGCTCTGCAAAAACATTTCAATTCATTTATGAAATGGTTTTTAGGCCATAAAAACATCGATTGTTTCCCTTTTAATCAAAACATTTATTTCTGTCATTCAAATGGTTTTAAACAAATATTTTGAGACAAATAAGAAAAATAATAATAATTACCCAATCGTTTAGAGTAAGCGTCGATCGCATACGCCATGTCCTCAAGCTTTTGAACCTTTTCCTCGATTCTGTCGATGAGCTGAAGATTCGGTAATAAAGTCTTGTATTTGTCATTCATTGAGTCCACGGTTTTGTATACGTTGTCAGTGATGGCAGACATCTCTTTGTATTTGTTTGCCGTCACTTTATTCATGTCCTCTAATAGTTTGTAGTCCTCTAAAGTCACTGAAAATTAAAACAAATTTAAAGTAATTGAATGAAAACTCAATTCAAACGAAAGGATTGCTTACATTCGAGCTCTGACTTCAAATAATCGCCTGTTTTTGTAAACATCTCTTTTGTCTTTGCTTTGAGTCGGTTCTCATCATAACTGGAATCGCTTTCAAAAGACATTTCTGATATTTTTTTCAAATTAATTCAAATTAAAAACAATTTATTTACAAATACTTTAATGAAAGTCGATTTAATAGTAAATAATAGCAAAAGTGGAGAATTGAAAGTCTGTTTGTTTACAAAAGTGTTGTCGAGTGATGTCATTGATGTCATACTTTAAGCGCTCGATTCAAACACTCAATAATTTCAAACTCTTCTCATTTTGATCGCAAATATTAACTTTAGGTCTGCAATAAATGCCAAGATTTGGATAATTGAATGCAATTGCACACAATTGGATAAAAGGGTTAAATTAATGGACACTACATTTATGGCCAAAAAATTAATAGATTTAGTTCCCATTCCTCTTATACATGTAGATACATCTTGCTAGTTCAACCTCAATCTCTTCACTCTCCAAGGCATATTTCTCCAGGCGGGGAGCGGGTGGGTTGGTTGGCGGGTAAGTAGGGTTGAACGACAAAAATTTTAAATAACTGTAGTGAATGTCATAAATGTAGTGAAAAACAATTAAATATTTAATTTCATTTATTTAAAAAATTAAACTAAAAATAATTATAAAAGGTTAGTATTGAGGATAGAAATATGTTCATTTGCAATGATAGAGCATCTTGATAGCTTCGGCGTCCATAGCCGTGAGCCCAGGCTTATCGTAAACCTATTGAAAAAGCAAACGAATTGTTAAATCAATGACAGATAAGATGTGAGGTTAACCTCAATCATGGTGTATCCAGGTAGTTTAGGTGCCATTGTGATGGACACACCATCTTTACTGTATGATTTGGGTCCGTAAAGCATTATCGAACTGTAGTCAAAAGGAGTCAGAATATTATTGTCCGATGGATTCAATTTTCTGAACTCTGGTTTGTACTGATCGTCGATATTATCCCAATATATGTATAGAAAACTAAAATAACATTAAATGAGTTAATAATGTAAAGACTCTTACTTATCTCGATCGGAGCGGTTCTGTTCGTGATAGAATCCTGGATAACATTCATTAATAATATTAATCATAGGATTAATAGTGAGAAAAGAGATTCACTCACCCACTGAATGCATAAGTTCGTGAACAACAGTTCCCCTAAAATAACAGCCGTCCCCTAACGACATCATTTCGGGATTGTCATCGTCTTTACCAATAGTCGAGTAACAGCTATAATTCATACTCGATTAGTTCTTTGTTTTGTTAGTGTTTAGCAATTTATTAAATGTACCCGAATCCTTTGAATATACGGACATAGTCTTTGTCACTACTAGTTCTTTCTCTAAATCGAACGCAAGTAAACTGATGAAATTGATCCATTGCACTTTTAATCAAATCTTTTTTATCGTCTGAAGTGAATAAACAATTGATAGAACAGAAAGGATACCATTTTTTATATCCAAATGACTTACTAAGAGAGGGGTCGATTACGTAAGGAATCTCAGCGTTAGGCCAGAGGTAATAACTTTGTGAAACTGCATTTCTATTCTGAACATCAAAATTAATTTTGTTATATCGCTATAAATATTTGAAATTACCTCAAACCTATTGTATCTAACGATATCACCGCTGAATAGATTAGGATTATGAAGAGCTCTCAGAGGTTTGGGATAAGGATCTGATCGGGCGATTCGCAAATTTCGATACCGTGACGATCCTCTACTCCTGGCTTTTATTTTATAAACAATAAAGTTATTATTTCATTTGCAATAAAGTTTGATATTACAGTGAATATTGGATAATTTGAACCAATTATTGCCAAATTATTCGTTAGTTTAAATTAAAGATAAAAATTGAGGAAAAGGACTTGTATTTGACTTAAGGAAAATCAAATGCATTTATCAAGAAAATAATAATATTGTCTCATCTCATTGACTCAATACAATCAGTCTGAGAAAATTCAATAATATTTTGAAGTATGAGAAAAGTTTTAGTATTTGATTTAAACAATGCTTTCAAATAATTTTTGATTTTTAACAATAATTTATTTACTAATTTTGAATCAACTTGAAATTATTGATAATATTTTCAAGAGGAGACATCAAAATTTTGACAAATTAAGTTAAAAATAACCATTACTTCAAATTAACCATACTTGAACACTATTATACTTTTTAACTATAAAACTTTTTATTCAGGTTTTGAAAATAGTTTCAATTATTGTTAATTTTATCTAATATTCACTGTATTATTGATTACCGGGAAGTGTAGTAACAAAATTCAACAAGCATACCAACAGTAGAATTATAAGTTTCACTGATTTATTCTTGAACATTTTAAGTCTACTTTTGCCTCAGATGTGTAAACACTTTGATGAAATTTCACCAAAAGAAAACTCAACAAACAAATAATTAGAGCCGTTGTTTAATATGACTTTTATTAACACTTATTATAACTGTTTGCTGTTTGCGATGAAAGACACAATTGTCTAATCTGTTTGACTTTCGGTGTCAATAAAGTTATATAAGAATTAGATGAGAATTAGTCAAACTGTTCTTCATTAGGCTCTTGGCATAGCCTATCAGATGTGTTCCACAGATTAGACACTTTATAAAACCATTAAATGCGATTTTTTTTTGTTAATTTTATTCAATACATGTGTCAGTCATTAACTTCGGTTAACATGAAATCAAACGCTTTTGAATTAACGAATAGAGATATGCAATAAAACTGATAAAATGCATACTTTTGTTGCGATAATAATAATATTTGACGATAAGAATAATTAAGAACCAAGCACATATTGAATAATTCCCAGATTATCACAACTCAGGAATCCTGTGCTGACAATCGAATGCAAAAATCAGAACAAACAAATAATGGTTATTTCATTAACAATCCGACACTAATTATAGTATTTCTGTGAGAGAATACAAATTCACTTGTCTTGTTAAATTAGTCTAAAATCAAAGGAAAATCTGGAATTCATATGTACTAAAAAACATTATATATATAAGATGTTCCAATAACTTTTTAGCATTATAGTTGGGATCGCGAAAACTCTTTCACATAAGGCGTATCTATATCATTGTTTAGGGAGAGTAAAGTTGTCTTAATTGCATAACTCATTTATATATAACAATACAATAGTACTTTGGATTCGTAGGGGTTTTCTATGGATATGAATGAATTTAGGTTTTATGAGGAAGAGTTTTCGGGATCTCAGCTATGATGTGAAAAAGTTATTAGAAGTTCTGTTTTATAGTGTTTTTTACTGTAATAAGAAAAAATCGAATATAACTTTGAGTTGAATTTTATTGATTTAAAATCGTATTAAACAACATATGGATCACGACTTTTGTCATCTGACAAAGATTCAGTCATTTGTTAAATGAGAGGAAAACAAAAATATATATAGAATGATCAAGAATATATTTTTGCTATTTTTTTTATTAAAAACATTTAATAATAAATTATATAACGACTAAAATCTAATGAAAGTTACGAATTATTTACATTTTAAATCAATTTTCAATCAAAACAATGAATAGAATGACAAAAGTATTGAATAATTGATTGAATTTCTTATACTTTAGGTTAAAATTTATCTGTCGATGAAATAGATTTAAATTTAAATAATTATATAATAATTAATAATTGGGTTAAGACTTCTATAATATATACAAATATTAAAATGGATTAATCAATAAAATATATAAAATCACAGTTAGTTTCAAATATTGTAATCGTTTTCCGGTTCTTCTTTTTCTTCCAAATTGATATTTCTATTGGGAATGAGAAACGATATTAACGATGAGATTATTAATAAAACACCGGCGCAGCCAAAAGTGATTCGGTACGAGTCGGTCATATCAAACACCGTTCCTATCATTATATTAAACAATCGTTAAGTTTATTGCCTCAATAAAAACAAAAGTATCGAAGAGGTTATGTGTTACCTGCGAGGGGCGGACCCAACATCGAAGCGGCGCCTCTGAAAAGACTGAGAAGACCGAAAGCATTCGTTAGTCTATCGATTCCTAATAAGTCGACCAAAATTATTGACGTCAGACTAATATACGCAGCTATCAAACAATTGAACACTTCATTAATCCATTCCTAAATATTTTTTATACAAATCACTTACAGACGAAAAATCCGAACAAAACACTCGATATTAATACTGTTTTATAAGTCATACAAAACGGTATTCCAATTACTGACAGTCCGCACAAAAATAAACAATAATTATTGATAGTCAGAGCCGTAATACGTAAGCCGGCTATAGACCCGTTCCTATTAATTATATCACTGATCACTCCGAAAATCAACCTGCCCGCTGTATTCGATATTCCTATGACTGAAATGAGGAGAGCAGCGCTGTCAGCCTTGACCAATTCATCGCCATCTGAAACAAATTACACATTAGTTTTCATCAAAATAAACAATTCATCAAAAATTATTTGTTGTGAACCTAGTTCCTCTTTATAACTACAGTTGGACCTGGATATGTCCCTCGCTTGATTCAGGGGATCATAACGAGAGAGGGACTATAACAAGGTTGATAGACATAAGGAGTTATTGTAGAAATGTTCACAAATAATTAATTCTGAATATCAATAAAAAAAATATCTAGAGACAATATATCTAAATAACGAATTAATTAAAGTTAATTATAGGCTTAATTAGTTATATACAAAATTGGAGTTTTAAAAATATTTCTTTGAGATTCATACAACTTTTAGTTTTTCTGTGCGAGGGATTATAACCAGGTTGAAAATGCACTTAAATCTATTACACTGGATGCAGTGATCGAGGATAATAACAATTATTTGACATTACAACCTATGGAGATGACAAACAAGCTGTGACTAGGAACTTCGAGAATGTCCATAAATTTTAAAGATCTGGCGAAAATAGTTTTTACCAGGTTATATTATTCGTAAATAAATGGTCATAATGATTTTAACTGCATTTCGAAATCTTCAGTCGCTTAAGAGTAATCACGTTTTTTGGCTAGGAACTTTTTATGGCGGCAAATGATAATTTCTATATATTTTTTAAAAAAATTAAACCAGAATAGAGACTAGAAATGCGATTCTATATAAGAAATGTATTGTATTTTATCTAATATTGTTTTTTATCTTATTATCCATTTTTGTTAAAATTAGACCCAAGAAAATAACGATTCAAATAAAAAGACACTGAATGGACTAGATAATAATACCTTTAACATGATTAACAGCGAATTGTGTGATGTATACAAAGGGTACATAAAAGCCCATCATTCCGAACACATTAGACACCGATAACAGAGTGAAGGCTGAGCTCTCCTTTACTAAAGAAAAGTCGAGCATTTCCTTGAGGATGCTCTTCATTGAGGGTGGAATACTAAAGCGAAAGCATGATTTTTTCTCTGTATATTCCAAGTCATTCAGATCTTTGTTTTCATTTTTCAATTTCAAAGTGGAGAGCAATTTGTGGCACAGGTTCTTTTCGTTTTGATCTGCTCCATCTTTGCCTTCATTTTCTATTTGAGCCAATTGTTGTTGAACTTTGTTTATGATATCGCGGGCAGGGATTGAGACTACACTTTGACCCATAGCAGTGCTGATGACTCCCTGTGATTCTGAGATGTGTTGAAGGGATGCGTTGGGCGGAAGGGTTAGAGTAGAGCCCGAATAAAATATATCTCTTTTATACATCGGCCGCACAGCTATTGCTTGGCTCTTGTTTGCTGCCGTATGTGTTGGAGTTCCCGACGATAGGATTACTTGAAGTGGTTGTGAAGACTGAACCCCTGTCGAAGTCGAAGACTCTGACATAGTTCTCAATCCGGGTTGTCTGCGCCGAGGGAAACTCGATTGGGAACTGCCGGTTAATCTATTGGTACAATCATTTGTCGGTGACTGAGGAGCAGCTAATGTTGTACTCGAAGGGAAAGTTAGCTCTCCTGACAAAGAAATGGCAGAGTCTTGTAATTGCATTTCATGATCTGTTATGAGCCAAAAGTTCAAAACAAAAGCATTTGATTAAGCATTAAATCAAAACGTGTTAAGCATTTGAAGCGATTTAGAGAACAGTTCTTAGAAAAACACTTTTACATACCTTTCTCTTCAATGGGTGAACCGGCAACCGATGACTCAGGGCTTGCGTTCTCTGAATTTGCGATCTTTCTCTCCATTATTGGCGAAAGTTGTTGTGGTTGTGATTGTGATGGCGGTAACGGAGTAAATAACTGATCTAAATAGAGAGTGGAATGAACCCCGGGCTCAGTGTTCATCGAGTTCATCATAAGCCGTTCCTTCAAAGTATTGTACTCATCGTACTGTTCGTCAGGAGTAGTGTTTTGCATCATTAATAAGAACTCAGAGTTTGAGTGCGACAAAAGTCGTCGCCTCTTCTCCTCTGCTATTCTTTGAAGTAATGGCTTTCGCGAAGAATTTTTAGTAGTGGTGTCGTCAACGACTATGGCCTCAGCATGTACGTTCAGGGGACGCATAAGTGCCCCGAACACTGAACAGTGTAGAGCCAGTGCTGCCAAAATCATAAGTGTGTTCATCCAGTCCATTTTTGTTAACAACCACTGAGTGAAGGGCGCGAAGAGAAAAGCGCCGATACCAGAGCCACAGACAGCCAAACCTGTGGCCAATGCTCTTCTGGTGGTGAAGTAATATCCGACCGATACAATTGCCGGCAAATAAATCAAACCAAAGCCAACGCCCCCTAAATATGACGTTAAATGTATTTATAGTGTCAACCATTCTTTGAGTTCATTGTCTAAATGTCTGCGGTTTTAATGTCAAGAATGCGTCGAATCCATAATCCCTAAGAAATTATTGAAAACCTAAAAACATAATATTTTGATAGAATTTGTCTTTCAATTGTTCGCTTCGACTGTAAACTCATTCTCAAAGTTGATTAGGTTTTGATAGAATGCATAATGTAATGTGACAAGGTAACTTAGTTGTCTATTGATTATTGCCAACTGATTGACACTTATAATTGAAACGCTTTAAACCGCAAACATATTACGAATCGATAAACAAGTGTTTAGTGTTTACCCATAACTCCATAAGTAATCATAAGAACTTCAATATTTGGTGCAATCGTTGACAGAAGCAAAGCACAGAATGCGATAATACTTCCCAGAATTGTTACGAAACGACAGCCATATTTGTTGGCCAAAGCACTCACTATTGGACCTATGATTCGGGTTTTCAGATGATTTTCATTAGTTTAAGAATCCTTAGAAATTGTTTCCAGTCTTTTGACAATAATGTCATTAATATTTAGTTTTTGGTTTATAAAAATAACAATTTTTAATGTTATGGCAGAGAATTGGGTCTCATATCCGTCCAAATCTGATATAAACAATTCCTACAAATTATTCTCAAAACTATTCTTAACCGGAGTTCAGAGTATTCTACAAACTATTTGAGTCTATTTCCAAGAAATTCAATTTTGAAACTCAATTCCCAACAAATGTTTTACTTTGAGAATAAGTATAAATTGTCTAAACACAAATGTGCAAGGTGCCAGAATTTATATCTATTTGATCCGCTCTGATAAATTGAGTCTATCACAATTTCATTGAGTCTATCACAAAAGCTATCAAAATTAAATGTCAAAGTATAAAAAATTAGCTTGCACATTTGTGTTTATTCAAAACGATACAAATATTAAATTGAAAATAAATGAAAAATGAGTAAAACAAAAAATGGTTTGAAGTGTGTCAGACCTGCTCCGAGATAACATCCGTTGAGCAGTGATCCACATAAGGCAACCTTCCCTTTAGTTGTGTCGAAGTGACGGACGAATTCCTCGAAAAATAGACCGAAAGTATAGGCAATGCCATCGACTATAACATTGCATAGGAATGAGGCCAACACTATGACCCAACCATAGCCTCCATCGGGTGCCGGATCAGTAATGATAATATGTGGCTCTTCGTCGTCATCCTCCTCATCGATCTGCTCTTCAGTTGCTTCATAGGGTTCGGTTAACTCTTGATCTTCAGGTATTGCTGACAATTGTTGTACTGATGTGTGTTGTAAAGAGATTTTTGAGTCTCCGCTGATCGACAGCAACAGATGATGAGCGGGTAGTTGTGTAGTACCTATTAGTACACAAATGTAATTCAATTATTTTTTGTATAAATAGTAAAAATCATTTTCAAATTGTTTTAAAGTGATTTCATTTGGGGTAAAGTTAGGCCGAAATCAATTCATACCACAAACTGTTTGAACACTTCTATAATCAACAAAATCGTCGGTAATTTTAATGTCAAAGCCTTTGGGAATTCCATCGTTTGTAACAAAAACAGGTAAACTAAGTCTTCTTTGCTTATAAAACATTTGACCTAATTATATAAGTTTGTCTAGAGAACTTTGAGGTGTTACTGGTCATTTCATAAGCTAAATATGATACAAACAGACTGCTTGACAACAATGAACAACAAATTGAAAACTTGATTAACTCTGAATGAATGTCAAAATCATTCAAATCTAATAAACTGCACGATTAAGTTACTATCAAACAAATTATTAATAAGTAACAACTTGTCTAGAATATTTTTAACTAATCATTGATTGCGATTACATCTCTGAATTAATTCCTAGTTCAATTTATTAGAGGAAGTTCTCTAAAGAACTGGTGAATTGGTTTTGATGAGCTTTTATGCTTTTTTAGTCATATTTATCTAAAATGAATAAATACTTATATTTTTACTTTTTATGTCGGAATAGACAAATAGTTATCGAAAAGGCGTATATATTCGTGTATTCGTTGATTTATTGCCATTAACTAAATGATGACCAGAGCAAACACCGTCGCAAACATATCAATAAACTTTATATGACTTTATTATATGACAATAATTTACTTTCAATGATTTCAATAGCTATTAATTCAACAAAACTCATCATAAGTTTTATTTGTCAAAAATAAAAGAGTCAAATGTATTAAATGTTTATTTCAATGACATTCAAATTAGAGCTGTAAGTCGGACCCGATTCGGATCGGATCGTATGTATAAAAAGTTCGGATCGGATTTTTTACAGAAAATCCGAAAAATTTAAAAGAGATGTCTAATGAACCGTAAAACAGATTGAAATTGAATCCAACCTCCTTTTGTTTTGGACCTATAATTTGAATCAATATAATGTAAAAGTGAATGGCAATCAAAATATCTGAATTGGAAAATCTAGAAATAATTTCAATGATCGGCTATGTTGAAATAATAGGATCGGATTTCATTAAAAATTTTGGATTCGGATTTCGGAGTTGATCGGATCACGCCTTACAATTTCTCGGATCGGATCTGACTTACAGCTCTAATTCGAATCTCTCTCTCTCTCTCTCTCTCTCTCTCTCTCTCTCTCTGTCTCTCTCTTTCTTTCTTTCTTTCTTTCTTTCTTTCTCTTTCTCTTTCTTTACAACTTTTAGGTTCAAATTTCCAATCACCAAGAAAAACTTTTCATCGAAACCTTTCATAGAAACTCGAGTTTCAAGATTTGTCAGGAATATAATGAGTTCTTTTCAGAAAGAAATAACAATTGATCTTATCAATTTTGTCGTCAAATTCTTTTGATTTCATTCTAATGAAATTCGACTAAATTAATGCTGAAGTGATTTAAACATAAGTCATGCGCTTTGAATGTGTGTCCTTTGAGGGCACAAATCACATATTTTAGACCCAATTCTTTGATTATATGAAAGACGACAATCATATCCTAGAACATTCTATTCGCGATCACAATATTTCATAAGGTTTTCATTGAAAATGAAGGAATGCAGTGATGATCGCACAGCCAACCACTCGTTCTACTAATTAATTAGCTTGAATATATGTTTTCAATTTTTAATAATTGCATATAATTTTGATTCAAACAAAGAATCAGAATGTATAAGATCAAGAGTTGTCTAGTTTGTCAAATTCTGTGAGAAATGTCAGTTATGTAAAGTGCTTAATTCGAGTTAATTGTAGCATGTTATCATAAGTACACCTGCATTAGAGTTATGTGTCATAAATTGTGGGGTTTTTGTTAAAACCTCTCAAATGATATGTAAAAGATGTTGACTCAAAAATATGCTCAAAAGTCAGGCAAATATTTGTATATAACATTGGATTGAATTTCTAAGAACTCAATTGAAATTAAATTTATTGAACGACTGCTTTGAGTGAAAGGTTTTGTATTTAAGAACTGATTTTTATTTAGAAAAATAATTATGTGTTCACTGACTGACACGCTTTCAAAGTCAATATTCTGTGGACCAAAAGCGACAACTCTTCTGAGACTATTGAAGTACTGATGAGATCAAAATAAAACTACCCTTTCGTAAGAAATGCAATGAGTATATGCTTTGCAAATGACATTAGCTTTTAATGCATTGCAATTTCAAAGCCATAGTAACACATGATTTGCACTTCAATTAATGTTTTTAGTAATTACTGGGTGGAATAATAAAGTGCTCTGAGTAAAACTATTCTCAACAGTTCTAATATATTATGAAATCGCGACCGCGTTTCAAAAAAAAGACCCGAAAAACCAATTCATAAGCACATGTTCAGTACCAAGTTTGTATTGTACCTGTGCAATAGGGCGCCTTCTCGTATACCAGTTTGTAATCGTATCTCAAAATTATAATATTTAAGTCATTACGAACTCATAATTAAAAGCAACTTTACATATGACCTTTGAGGACGATTTCGTGGTTAATATGTTCTTTGAATTTTTTATAACTCAAATCACAATTAGGTGAATGACAACTGAAAAAATCAAGAATCAAACAAAAGGCGAGAATATTCATTATATGAAAACATAATTACATATGTCTTTGAAATGTATACAAAGAAAGGATCAAAATTGTTGCCTAAAAATCGAATTCATTAAATGAAATGACAATATTTGCTGAAAATGATTTATCATTGAAATTAAGCTTTTATTCGACAGAAAAAAAACTTTCCCTCAATAAAGATTTAAAATGTAATAAAAGATTATTTAAAAATCCTATTATCATAATTAATAGACATCCTTTCAAAAGAGTTAATACTCTTTCAACTTTTTAGATGAATATATAGTTAATAATCCTTTACTAATAAAATAGTGAACTTAATTAAAATAATAATTAAAGTATGCATTTTAGAAAAGTTTGCTTTGAATATAATTTGCAATTTTTTAATGAAATTAAATCTAATGGATGTTTAAAAAGCATTCAACTGTTATGTAAACGAAATGAAGGGATGAGTTAAGACTTGTAATAACAAAATTAAAAATATATCACTTAAATAGTGAATCCATGAAAAAAGTCATGTTTTCGCTAATAAACTGCGCTCTCATTCTGTGCTCTTCAGTCTTAATATTTTGGTAAATATAATTTAGTTGAGCCCTTCATAACGTGTTTGGGAATCGCATGTTTGGCGTGAATCCAATTGGCATTCATCTGACAAAGAAGTCAAACTCGAACTCTATCCCAACCCTAGTGTAGGTATATTTTATTTTGAGTTTTGAAAGAAAATATTAGCGATTCTTGAAACTCAATTCAATTGCTTCATATAAATTAATTAATGATCAGAAATGAAAGATTAGAATCAAAGATTCATACACTCAAGGACACAATCGGTTCTATATATTCAATGTAATGGAATCGGTTGTAAGAAAATTTTCAAAAGTAGTTGAAAAACAATTACTCAATAATACTGTGAATGACTCGAAGCCATAGACTTATATTTTATTATTATTATTATTACCTCAGAGTTCGAGGAAATTAATATCAAGAATAAGATATTCTTATTACTGGCTATTAGTCATTGAATGCAAACATTAATAGTCTATTGAATTGAAGCCATAATTATATGAGTCGACAGTCATTACATTCCGGTTCAGACATTACTTAACTAAATATTTTTAATAACAAAAATGTATTAATCAATGATTAATGGAAGTGATTGAAGCAATTATTGTGATTTCCAGCCCTAATAACTGTTCAAAGAAAAAGGATAAACCAAAATTAAAACCAGTGCAAGTGCTCCAGCCATAGAAACAAGGCTGCTCAATTGCCAGAGATTACTTGCTTACTTCCAATGCAAGAAATAATCTAATGAGCGCATAATTATTTCCTTCAATTCGATATTAAAAGATCATAGGTCATTTAAAACTTGCATTAAAATAGTGTTGAAATCTCATTAGGAAAGATAACACCGCGATTAAAATGATGTTCAATTGAATGGTATTGACTTAGAGTTTTGAATTCTCCTGTAAATCAAGTTGTGCTGCAATACATGCGACAAATTGCTTGTCTTTGCCTTCAAATCAATGTAAATATTGAATGATTTAATTGTTGTCAGACTCAAGAATATGTGGAAAAAGGATCGAATGGATAAGACATATAAGTTATATGATATAACAATTGAGTGCGAGTCGTGAACACAGAATGTTTATACGGAATACTCTGTCGTGTATACCAGTGCTCACAACCGGTTGGAAGCGGTTTTCAGGCACACTATACTCTATGCACTAGCGATGCATCGGATTAACTATTTATACAAATCGATGCCCAAATGAATTAACTCAGAGCTGACACTTACTATTGCTGGGCGTTATGTGTGGGGGCATCTCCACTGATTATTAATGATGATTCGATCAAGTCCAATTTCAATTCAATAAAAATTTTCCAAACGTTTTATTCTCAAATATATTCTAAAAACGTTTGCCTTATATTTGTCTGACTTCTGAACTCACTGTCAATAGTCTATCAAAAGATTAGTTCAAATAATTAAATTTCATTTCAATTAAATCAAATAAATTGAAGAATTGCTTACATTTGAGGAAAATATAGTGTATATTGTTTTGTGTTGAGTACCGAAAGACAAGTGAGTGTCAAACGCGACGGCAATTGTCATACAATAGCTGAACGACAGGCTGTCTGTAACGGCTCGAGTCAGACAGGACTTGGAAACAGTATGAGGTGCCGGAGTAGTGCCGGAGAACAGCTGATTATATAAAAAGATTTAAATGGCTTTCATTGAGTGCGCAAAACAATCGTTAAAATGTAGAGAAAACTAAGCAACAGTTCGTTCACATTATTTGATCACTTGATTCAAAGACATTTGGTTAAGAAGTTCTAAACAAATGTTAATTAAAATATTTTCGTTTATAACAAACATTAAATCTTAAAAATCTATATATTTTTCAATTAAAACGTCGAAAATAGTATAAAAATTGAGGTAAAACTGAAACAGCATTTACTGATTCTGAACACAAGAATATAAGAATATTAAAGCAAACCTTAGCACAGGATTGCACTGCGAGGAGGAGTGCTGTATATCGAGTGCTCTCTTCACCGAATGCATGAGACATACATTCACCACAAAAAATGTGATGAATCAGAATATGCGCAAACACTTGCTATTGATTTGTGATGAACTGGATTAGCAAACAAACAACTCATCCCTATGTGAATGTCAGAGTGACTCTAAATTGGAGATTGTACAAATACAATATGTGTCGGGTTCTCAACATTGCCATTAGTCACTACCAAATGAATAATTACCGATCATTTCATAAATATTGTTCTCATATAAGTTTGAATTCTTGTTACCAAGAATTTGACCTAGTGCACTTTTTACATTCTATATTTCATAACTTTTGTTTACTAATAGTCTCTCATTTAATGAAATCAAAGACAAGAATGTAATATACACTCAATCAGGGGTGCGGAGAGGGGGTATAGCCAAAATACCCCCTAGTTTTTGAGCTCGAGGAGACCCCCTAGATTTGAGGCAAATCGGACCCCCCGTTTTTATCGGCAAATTTTTAACGAGGCAAACTCGAAAGTGCCGAGCGAAGCTAGGTGGCAAATATTTAAAGTTTTTTAGCGAATTTTAGGAGTTTTTGTCGAAATTTTGGAGACTGAGAAAAAAGTGCATAGGGGGACCCCTTGTGTCTTTTCCCTGAAGAGTTCCTATACCCCCTGACTTTTTGGTTCGAGGGCTCCCTGAGGTCAACCAGTCTCCGCACCCCTGACACTCCATGTTATAACCCATTAATATGTTAGATCTGGTCATTTGAGCTAGACTATTTTTGACGTGTGAATTGTCTACACTTCTTTTTTACACCAAATTTCAGTATCAAATACCAAAAATTCAGTCAAAACAAAGAGTTAGTAAATTTTCCAAATAAATAAACTAATAAATTAAATTAAACGTGTACATACGTTTGGTTTTACACTTTAAGAATTATTTATAAATTTGCTCGAGGAATTACACCTATCAATTTCATACTACCTTTAATATTATCAATTTCCAACTCTAATTTCGGTGAAAATTAAACTTGACAAAGTTAATTAGTATTTTTGTAGTATCTCGCTATGTTTTTCGCCTTGATCATCTTGGCCTATTTGAAACTGGATCTACTTTCAGTCATCTGGCAACTATGTGTTTTGATATGCAATAACTAAATGAATGTAATACTAAATGAAAAATTAAATTTCAAAAATAAGATTGAATATCAGATAATATTTATTTGTTCAAGAATGTATAAGCTTTGAGAAACATAAACCCTAACTACGAGTTGAACCCATTTTTGTAGGACTCTGTGTTTGCAGTGAAAGTCTTAACTGCATTACATCACTAATCGCTTGACTCTACTCTCAAATCATTCAAATGTAACTTCAAATCAAATTCTCACAAAAATTGCCATTAAATCAAAAATGTTTTCATCAAATATTCAAATTAATGTCGTTTTGAAAATCTTTGAATAAAATACATTCAAAAATTTAAAATTGTCAAATGTGCAGGCTTAAATTATAGCTTTTTCTTTTTAAAAGTAATTTCATCAATCTTCAAACTTATGACAATGTATTTCAAATTCAATTTAAACATTAATTATCATTTCACCAATTGCACTTTATTTAAGGCCTTTCATTGCTATTTTTAGATTGGAATTCTTTGCTAGCTCATATGTTGTTAAGACCTCATTGTTTATCATTTGCAGGGATGGTCAAGGGGGTTGACCCCCTAAAGTCGAAAAATTTGCCAACCCCCCCCCCTAAAATTTTTCAAAAAATTTAACATTACATGTGTATACATGAAAGCGTAGTAACGTGGGCATTTTTTTCTTTGGTCCCCTTAGTGTTTTTTGTCGAGCAAACCGAGGTGGAAAATTGTTTACCTTGGTCCCCCTTAATGTTTTTTGTCGAGCAAACCGAGGTGGCAAATTGTTTACCTTGGTCCCCCTTTGTGTTTTTTTTCTTTTTGACTTTTTTTTTTGCTTAAAAAGCCAAAAAAGCGTATTTTTGCTTATACGCTTATTTGCATCAAAAAGTGGTATTTAGCATATTTTTGAGACCCCCAGACTCCCCAGACCCCCATAGAAAAATTTTGAAGAACCCCTACCCTAGTCCCCCATAGAGTCGAAAAACTTGGTTATCCCTGATCATTTGTGCTTTGGTATTCGCTAATGTATTCAAGGAAATTCAAGTGCAGGAAATTCATAAAACTATGATCGAAGTATATATTGGGGCGGGTTTTGACTTCAAAGCACATGTAGTCAAATGTTTTGTCATAAATCGGAAATTTTTGTTTTCTACGCAATAAAACAATTGATTATTATTATAATAAATGAGAAATACATAAAATACAATACGAGTGAACATATAATTATTACAGTTAAAGTCATAGTCAACCCCGATATGAGAGAGGTACAATTGAATCTCGAAAGCGAAAATGTATTACTTAGAATAAAAATATTGAACAAATTATAAGAAAATATTTCATAATATCCAATCATTTGGCAAGAAATTTTACCCAGAGTACCTTATTTCTATCCGAATATCTCATTTGAAACAAATTAAAACTTTCAATTTGAGCGCTTTATGGGTAGTTAACATAAATATAATGGGGGTTTGTTTACATTGTTTACCAAGGCATAAATGCAAGGGTTTTGTACACATATAGCGCATACCTTTAAAACCAAGGTTTTTATATATTTTCAATAATGGTCCTATTAAAAGTTACATTATAATATTGAATTTATGTTTTGCTCTCACTCATACAGGGTTTGAATATGAAATGAACTATATTTGTGTGCTTCCGTGCCGTCAGACCCTTAATGACTGATCATTTTATTTTTGAATATCTGGCTCCGCGGCTGTGGATATCCAATCAAATGCTTCTTTAGTTGCAATTCGGAAAAATACCGAACAGTGCTGTTGGTGTTGCAGTTGCTGTTGCTAGGGCCTATTGAAAGTCACTTCACTTTATGAATACTATGTTTCCATTTGACTCTTTCTCTGGTTTTTCACATTTCTATTAATCAAATTTTGAGATTATATCACGACTTCAACTAGAGTCACATTTGTGTCAAACTATAAGCAAGCATATTCTGAAAATGTTTGGCTTTTATTTTATATTTCATTAATTGAGACTCAATTAGTATTCGAATAATTTGTATAAAAAATAAAAATATTGAATTAAATTTTTGTTTACAATCTTGTAAATCAATATCTTTGCAAATGTTTTAATAAATTCTGTTTATTGTTTTTTTACAGAATATAAAATTTCGTTAGATGTTAGTTGGGTTCAAAAGAGTTTGTAGAAATAGATTAATCAAGATCACTTTTAAATAAAAAGCAATTTTTCAAAAGTGGGGAAATTTTCGATTAGACTTTAAGATTAGATAAGCCGTTGACTGCAATCAATTCAAAAAATTTAATTTTTTTTAAATTTATTTCTTACGAAATTCTTTTTCAGGAAATTCGTAGAATTGAGAGTAAATAGTGTTTTCAGATAGAATTTCGATCCGAGCAGAACAGAACCAGAATAAACTGGTTTTCCATTCAATAGTAATGCGATCGCAAAATGTTAAACGAGCAAAGAATAAATGCAATGAACGCATGCTATGAGTGATATCTAATGGAATATACAGAATATAATCGAATTTATTTTATATTATAATATATTTTACTATTAATTGCTTTGAAATCTATTTTTATCGCAAATATCTATATTTAAAGACAAATATTTTTCGAAAGTTAATGCTCTCGAAGACAAACAAATAAAGTGTTCGGAATAATACAATTCTTTACCAATAAATCACATTTTGTGAAATGAAATAATGACCTTCAATATTTCAAAAAAGATGTTATGGCCTTTAATATTCACCTGGTTGATACGTGATCACGTTGATTCACTTTGTTGGGAATATCCAGGTTGTTGATCTTTTTCTCAGACTAATCAATATTTTTCATCGATTTGATATGGATTTCAAGTTCAACTGTCTATAATACACTGTAAAGACTCTATATAAGTCAATTTTGTATTCAACCAAAATCTCAAACCTTTACTAACTTTTTATACATTTTAACCTGACAACTTTATTCACAAAACAAGTACAAAATGTAATTGCAATTCATTTGTATTAGTAGTAGTTTATTGAAACTAGGGATACTCACAGATAAACTAGGCAAATTTAGGAACATAACAAAGATTTAATTGAAAATATAAATAAGAAAAATATGTTGAATTTTAATAAGTTATTGTTTTTTTATTGTTAATTATAAATCTTTATAAAAAAATATATTAACTAATTTGGTTTGAGTTGTGAACATTTGACCTAGTAATTTGGCAATAATTCAGTAAATTATGTCAAAAGTAAACTTGAAACGATCCACACTTTAATTGTGTTAATTTAATTCTATTGTTGCGTTAATTAAATGAATTGACAAAATTTTAAACGATTTTCACTTTATTTTAACCAAAAAAATACTGAAATAAATGATTAAATTAATTAAATTCTGGAATAAAACGAATGAATGTTAACTTTCAATATATATTAGACAAAGGAATGACAAATCACTGAATTTGAGTTTAATTTTAGCTTCTTTAACCAATTGAATGATTGGCAATAATTATGGTCCATTAGAAAGGCATTGAATTTGAAATCAAAGACTTTAACTCTGATTTTCTCCTTTCCTTTTAAATCTATTTCTTTGAGAACCTTTTGTTTCTTCAGTTTATTGATTTGTCGACGAAATAAATGCAATATTTTGAAGACGTTTTCATTCAGAGTTAATTATAGTTTGCGAATGCCTTAAATGGCGAACAAATGTCAATCGTTTGGTTAAATTGGCTGCAATTGTCGCTCACAATACTCGCAACACTCACATCATTTGTCAATTGTCTTCAACTTTGCGATCATTTGTTTGCTTTTGTCCTATAATTGATTTAATTTGAAGACATAATTTTTTGAGTAAAATGCCTTATATTCTGCAATATTTGATATTTGTCCTTAAAGTCACAATTTATCTAACATTTCAAACTCAAAACTTGTGATTTTTTCACCAAATTGGCAGAATATTTCCACATATCATACAATTTAATTGTCAAATATGAGTAAATTGAATGTTGACTTCAGATTCAGTGATTAACAAAACGTTGAGCGCTTCCGTCAAATTCAAACAATTTCAGGGGTGACCAAGCTCGCTTCTCTAGAAGGGGACTAGGAGTAGTTTTTCCAAATATTTCTAGGGGGAGGGTCTAAAAGGTAGTTTTTCTAGGGATAAGAGGCCTACCCCATCTCCTTGAGCACCCCTCAAACAATTAAGAACAGAAGATATCCAAGAATCACATTTAAGTTAAGAATTTGTTTTTATTTGAAGTAATAGTTGAAAATAGTTTTATAAAACAATTTCTCATAAGTTTATTCATAAACTATTGAATTGATGAACATTTTAGAAGTAATCAAAGCGTTAGCACAAAATATGACATCGTTTTGGTAGTCATTAGAAATTGAAGTCAAATCGTTATACGAAAGTCCGCCCAAAATAAACAAAATTAGCTTTGGTTTGATTTGTTTGGATTTCTTCATAAAGTTAAAGGGATAAACTTCTTCAGACAGCTTTTCCTTGAAGAAATCGGCGACGATTCGGGAAATCTTTGTATCTTTTGATGAATAGTCTTCAGTGTTGACAAACTTTTTAGTCGTTTCAATAAAATCTTCGATTAGTGTCCAATCTATTTGTCTCTCCTTTTCTTTGTGTTCCAAATACTTTTTGATGTTATCTTTGGTGTCATTTTTGGAAAACAATTCATTGATAATCAGAAGTCTATAGATATCATAATTCGTGACCTCTCTATCGGTTCGGGAAAATAACTTCTTGAAACTTTTCTTCAAAGCTTTGTATGACCTTAAACTCGACTTTGCCGTTAATAATGACTTCTCGATAGTTAATAGTTCAGAATAATAACTATTTTTAATTTTATCGAACACTTCTGAAGCATTTTCAATGTTTCTGTTGGTCTTATCGATGAGTACTTTGTCTCTGTTGTCGTCGCCCTTCAGGTGATTATCTTTTATTCGGTTAAAAGTTTCCTTTATTTCAGAGATATTTTCGACTAAAGTTGTGTTCAATTTTCTGTATTCACTATTCATATCATTTTCGTAGTGTTTCTCCAATTCGTTGAAAACAAAGGGACGGAATTGTAAGCAATGAATCAAAGGAGTGATCAAATCGACGGTTCGGTCGATAATCAAAAGCTGGTAATTGTTTTGGTGTTTCTTCTCATTCGATTCCTTCCTTTTTTTGGAAATTTCTGACATTTCTTTGTAAACTCTGTCTGCAATCAATTTATTTGTTTTGTGAAAAGTCTTGTAATAACGAAAAACTGTCGGAAATTCTCCGATTTGTTCCAAAAAGTTAACCAAACGTTTTGCAAGTCTTTCAACCAATTCGTTGTCAGCATTTGTTTGGCTCTTTTTTGTCAACCAATTCATGTTTAGGTTGTTATCGATGACAACCATATTGTGGTCAATGCACTGAAAGGCTCCCAATTGAAAAAAACCAGAAATGCTCGACGTTTGCCTCAAAAGCTGTAATTTCTTTACTCTTTTTCCGGAATTCAAAAGAATATAAAACGAGAAAATGGATTGACTTCCACTGTCTTTCATCGACAAAGAACTGAAGAAGAGGTCAAACTCTTCGTCACTCATTTCACTCAAACAAATCAAATAAATTAAGTGATATTTTCTTTTGAACTCTTGAGGCAAAACATCCCTCAAGTTGTAGTCACAGCAAATGCCGATCGGCTCCTCTTTCAGGCACTTCATATCTATTAATAGGTTGAGAAGCGCTCGACTGTTGTCGTCAGTTATCAAAATTTTGCCATAATAATCGTTTGTCTGACCCCTCAAGATATTCTGGTATTCGATTTTCAGATCACTTATTGGTAGAAAGAATCGCGTTTTGATAACTGTATACAATATTTTACTCAAATCTATGGATACATTTCTCTGACTTTGAGAAACAAAACAATTCTTTTGTAAAGTGTATGAATCAATGATTATCCAAATATCATCGAAATCTTGAACCGACTCTTCTTCGGGTTCTTCTATTAGAATAGATTTGCACTGAATATCGCATTTCTCAAAGGGTACTATTGTTTTAAGCTTTTGCATAAAAGGTTCCATCTCCTTTGGCACCTCCTGATCTGTCATTTTAAAAAATTTGCGTAACATTCAAATTAAATGACTAATAGTTTGACTGTAATCTTGATTAATAACAATCAAATGCAGGAATCGTACGAATTTGAATCACCAAAGATTTCAAATTTAACTTTAACTCAAAATCAAAGCAATCGAGCGATTCTTGTATTTGATTGTTATTTATAACCATTAGAGCTTAACACAAACGGTTAATTCATTGATTCACGCTCTTGGACCAAGAGTCTTGGTATATATTATTGAGAATTAAAAATATAAAACTGGAATTAAACGGTTTTTACATTTTTTTTACTGTCGTCGTAAAACAAAGCAAGAGTAAAACACCTTATCTGCATTTTATTACTAAATTTGATAATTTACCTCGAGCTTGCATTTTCATTATTTGAAAACCGTTAATCCTAATTTTTGTTAAGCTCTAATACATTAATTACATTAACTAACATGTAACAAATTATCTGAAGGCCCAACAATTAGCCATTGGCAAGAATATTCATTTATGACACGAGAATTCAATATTGAATTTATTTTTGAATAATTAAACCAAAAATATTGTTCAAAAATTATCAATTGATAGAACAAAATGGCGATCGTTAAAGACATGAAAGAACTGCCTAAAGACGAACCAAAACTTCAAAAATTTACGATTTATTG